>VSMD01031884.1:0-98032 GCA_008750895.1 Mirza zaza | reverse complement strand
TTTTTTTTTTTTTTTTGAGACAGAGTTGGGCTCTGTTGCCTGGGCTAGAGTGCTGTGGCGTCAGCCTAGCTCACAGCAACTTCAAACTCCTGGGCTCAAGCAATCCTGCTGCCTCAGCCTCCCGAGTAGCTGAGACTACAGGCATGGCCACCATGCCCGGCTAATTTTTTCTATATATATTTTCAGTTGGCCAATTAATTTCTTTCTATTTTTAGTAGAGATGGGGTCTTGCTCTTGCTCAGGTTGGTTTCAAACTCCTAATCTTGAGCGATCTGCCTGCCTCGGCCTCCCAGAGTGCTAGTATTACAGGCGTGAGCCACCGCACCCAGCCCGATAAACCACTATTTTGGAGCATTTGGACTCTTAAAAAAAATTATCGAATGATATTTCAATAAATTATCTTTGCTTAAACATCTTTGTGCACATGTGATTATCTGATTATTTCCAAAAAACAATTCTTAGAAGTGCACAGTTTTAAGGCCATATAACATACCTGGGTTACACTTCCTACCCTCTGAAAAGACCCTGCCAATTTATAATCCCTTCGGCAGCATAGAGGTCAGCCCAGTATTGTACGCCTACAACAACTCTGGGTGTTACCTTTTCCTGCCTTTTTATTATTTTTATTGAAATTGTTTTAGTTATAAAAATAATAAATGCTCATGTTAAAAAATGACCAATAGAGAGGTTTGGAAAGGAGGAAACAAAAGCCCCTGACACTGATCCCATTCCTACACAGTTACTTTGATAAATATTAGGCATGCATTCATTCATTCATTCATTCATTCATTCAGAGTCTGGCTCTGTTGCCTGGGCTAGAGTGCTGTGGTTTCATCATAGCTCACTGCAACCTCAAACCCTTGGGCTCAAGCAATCCTCTTGCCTCAGCATCCTGAGTAGCTGGGAATACAGGCTTGTGGCACCACACCTGACTAATTTTTTCTATTTTTAGTAGAGACGGGGGGGGTCTCACTCTTGCTCAGGCTGGTCTCCAACTCCCAACCTCAAGTGATCCTCCTGCCTCAGCCTCCCAGAGTGCTAGGATTACAGGCATAAGCCACAGCGCCTGGCCCTTATTTACGTATTTATTTTTTTGAGACAGAGTCTTGCTCTGAGGCCAGACTAGAGTGCAGTGGTGTCATCACAGTTCATTGCAACCACAAACTCCTGGGCTCAAGCGATCCTCCTGCCTCAGCCTCCTGAGTAGCTGGGACTACAAGTATATGCCACCACACCTGGCTGATTTTTTTAAAAAATTTTTTTGTAGAGGTAGGGTCTCACTGTGTTGCCCAGGCTGGTATTGAACTCCTAGCCTAGTGATCCTCCCCACTAAGCCTCCCCAAATGCTAGGATTACAGGGGTTAGCCACTGCACCGGACCTCAGCTCTCATTTAAAATAAGGATGAGGAACTGACTCCTTGGCCTTCCTTATACGTGGTCTGCAGGTTCTCAGGATCCATCAGGGGAGGCCCCTCATTACATGGACAATGTGGCATCCAGGACCACTCATGGGGAATGACAGGTAGGGGGAGTGCTCCCAGGGACACAAGAGGGGGCAACAACAGCTCCTAATGACAGGAACCAGGACAGCCAGCTCTGTGAGATGCACAGCTGTGCCAGGCTTCATCGCGTCTGGTCCCCTCCCATGGCCCTGTGAGCTAGGGGAGGATCATTCCCATTATATAGCCTAGAACATGGAGGCTCAGAAAAGTCAGGGGCCAGAATGCATCTGATGTCATAGGTTGGTATCTGAGCTGGGACTCTGAATACACGCCTGGCCTGACCCCAGGGCCCATGCTCCATGGCTGGAACTGACTGCCCCTCTCAAGGGCTAATACTCAGTGTCCTCCTGAGACAGTTTGGATATGTGTCCCCCTCCAAATCTCAAGCTGAAGTTTGATCCCCAGTGTTGGAGGCAGGGCCTAGTGGGAGGCGTTCGGGTCATGGGGCAGACAGATGCCTCATGAATGGCTGTAATGATGGTAATTACAGCCTCATGGTAATGGGTGAGTTCTCACTTTATTAGTGCCCACATATCAGATTGGTAAAAAGAGCCTGGCCAGGAGGGTCCTTTGAGGATGGAGGTAACTATTATGAGGCCACTGCATTCTAGCCTGGGGACACAGTGAGGCTGTCTCAAAAAAAAAAAAAAAAAAAAGAAAAGAAAAGAAAAGAAAAGGAGCCTGGCACCTCCTCCCCTCTCTTGCTACGTGACACACCTGCACCCTATTCCGCCATGAGTAGAGCTCCCTGAAGCCCTCACCAGAAGCAGGTGCTGCTGCCATGCTTCTTACACAGCCTGCAGAACCATGAGCCAAATAAATATCGTTTCTTTATAAATTACCCATGCCTTTGTAGCAACACAAAACGGACCAAGTTGCCTCCATACATGACCAACAGACAGGGCTGTCCACCCTGTCAGCCCAGGCAGCGCGCAGCTCGCAGCCCCACACCACAACTCACAGGCAACCTCGCGTCGCCGCAGGTTCTCAGTCTCCTCCTGGGTTATGGACATCAACTGTTCCATTCTTATTCTAGAAAAAAAAAATTTACCCATTTATTCAGCAAATGTGACACTTCCAACAGGGCATCCCAGCAGATGAACACCACCTCCTCCAGGAAGCCCTCCCTGATGTGCCAACGTAGATGTGCTCTCTGAATGCTCACTGCATCCCTTGGGGTTCTGTTACCCTTCAACCTTGTAGTTAGAATATCTTGTGTAAAAAGATGAACATTCCTTCAGAAAAATGGGCAACGAATGCAAACAGCCAATGCTTAAATTCAAGTGACCAATAAACATCTGGAAAGATGCTTAACGTCACTGGTAACTAAGGAAAGTAAATCTTCTCTTCACTTATCAGGTTGGTTGAGATTAAGACAACTGGTAGCTGATGGCGATGAACGGGAGAGACGGGCACTTCTATATACCACTGAGAGGAGTACGAATTGGCAAAATGGGTTTGGAAGGCAAGTTGGCACCTATTAAAATGTCCTTGGAATATTACTTTCAAAAATAGTCACATAGGCTAGGCACAGTGGTTCACCCCTGTAATCCTAGCACTCTGGGAGGCCGAGGCAGGAGGATTGTTTGAGCTCAGGAGTTCGAGACCAGCCTGAGCAAGAGTGAGACCCCGTCTCTACCAAAAATAGAAAAAATTAGCCGGGCATGGTGGCGCATGCCTGTAGTCCCAGCTACTCGGGAGGCTGAGGCAGGAGGATTGCTTGAGCCCAGGAGTTTGAGGTTGCTGTGAGCTAGCCTGACAATACAGCACTCTAGCCCAGGCAACAGAGTGAGACTCTGTCTCAAAAAAAAAAAAAAAAAAGAGTCATATAAGTGCATAAATTTAGAAGATGTTCCATAATATTGTTTGTAATTATGAGAAACTAGAAACAACTTAAAAATCCATGAACAGGCCAGGCACGGTGTCTCACGCCTGTAATCCTAGCACTCTGAGATGCTGAGGCGGGCAGATCACTCAAGGTCAGGCGTTCAAAACCAGCCTGAGCAAGAGCGAGACCCCATCTCTACTAAAAACAGAAATAAATTAGTTGGCCAACTAAAAATATATAGAAAAAAAATTAGCCGAGCATGGTGGCACACGTCTGTAGTCCCAGCCACTCGGGAGGCTGAGGCAGTAGGATCACTTGAGCCCAGGAGTTTGAGGTTGCTGTGAGCTAGGCTGATGCCACGGCACTCTAGCCAGGGTAACAAAGTGAGACTCTGTCTCCAAAAAAAAAAAAAAAAATCATGAACAAAGGGCTAATTAAATTATGGCAAAATCATATAGTAGAATACCCTATAGCTATTACAAATAACAAGGTTTTTGGTATAGAAATACACCCATGATATAATAAGTGAAAATAATAATAATTACACATGTACATGCACGTGCTGTGTGTATGCTCCCCCCATCCCAAACCAAGTGGGTAATAATGGCTTGGAAGGAACAACATCCTTTAACGTCTCTGCAAGGTCTGACTTAGTTGGAAGAAGCCTGTACTGCCGAGTTCCTCTGCCTCCTGCCAGCAGCACAGGCTATTCAAGAGGAAGTGGGATCCGGTTGCCCAGCCCGGCCCAGCACAGAGAAGGTGCTCCGTCAGTGTGTGCTGAATGAATGATGCCACTGGCCACCATTCAGCTCGGCCCTGACCATGCTAGCTACCAGCACCACAGCTGAAGTGGGCAGGATGATGGGGCCGCCTCCCACCCCCAAGGGAGTATCCTCCAGAAGGCCCTACCAGGCAGCCAGGGGCTTAGAAGGCCGGGCCGACTGTGGTAGAGGAGGCTCCCACAGGACAGCTCAAAGACCATGCTGCTATCTTGGGATACCAGAGAACCAGGAGGGATTCACAGTCATCATCTCGGGGAGGGGAGGGTGGTGGAGTTCATCCCTCCCACTCATTTTTCTAATTATAAAAGCGGGGCACCTCAATGCAAGAAACTTGGAAAATATACAAAACAAAGGGGAAAAAAAGTAAAGATCATCACCTATAGTTCCCACCTCTCAAAAACATTCAGTGTTAACATTTGGGGTGGGTCCTTTTGCTTTCTGCAAACAGATACTCACGCAGACTATCTTTAAAAAATGATATACTCTGGGAGGCTGAGGTGGGAGGATCACTTGAGCTCAAGGAGTTCAAGACCAGTCTGAGCAAGAGTGAGACCCCATCTCTACAAAAAACAGAATAGCTGGGTGGCACGCACCAGTAGCCCTGGCTACTCGGGAGGCTGAGGCAGGAGGATCGTCAGAGCCCAGGAGTTTGAGATTGCTGTGAGCTATGAGGATGCCACTGCACTCCAGCTCCAGGTGACAGAGTCTAGAACAAATATATACTAAAAATTCTGCTTTCAATGCAGCACTTTTCCACTTAGCAATATCTAGTGAGTGTTATCCCTTAAACGAATATTCTTCTAAAAGACATTTAATAGCTGCAGATTATTCCATTGTACATAATTTATGTAACTAAATTTTTTCTTTCCAGAAATATGGTTTTCCCCAATTTTAATATTAGAAATATAGTTGGACATAATCCATCCAGCTTTATTCACGTCTCTGAATTTTTCTCAGGAGTGTACCCAGGTTTTTTTTGGTTTTTGAGACAGAGTTGCCCAGGCTAGAGTGCCATGGCGTCAGCCTAGCTCACAGCAACCTCAAACTCCTAGGCTCAAGCAATCCTTCTGCCTCAGCCTCCCAAGTAGCTGCGACTACAGGCATGTGCCACCATGCCAGGCTAGTTTTTTCCTTTATATTTTTTAGCTGTCCAAGTAATTTCTTTCTATTTTTAGTAGAGATGGGGTCTCGCTCTTGCTTAGGCTGGTCTCGAACTCCTGAGCTCAAATGATCCACCCGCCTCGGCCTCCCAGAATGCTAGGATTATAGGCGTGAGCCACGGCACCCAGCCTGTACCCAAGTTTATTTTTTTATTTTTATTTTTTTATTTCAGCATATTATGGGGGTACAGATTTTAAGGTTTCAATACATGCCCTTTCCCTCCCTCCCCCCACAAGTATGAGTCTCCAGCATGTATCCAAGTTTTAACAAACTTAAAAGCAGTGATTCTTTTTAACTAAATATTCTCTAAGGAGATGAATCCTTTTAGCTTTAGGTAAACTTTCTGGCACAATCTTCTGGAGAATCACAAGACATTCTCTCCCTAAAGCTCCGCTCCACCAGAAGAACACTT
The DNA here is from genome assembly GCA_008750895.1 of Mirza zaza. NCBI lineage: Eukaryota > Metazoa > Chordata > Mammalia > Primates > Cheirogaleidae > Mirza > Mirza zaza. Next base: position 92,347 of record VSMD01031884.1, on the reverse strand, counting down.
ACCTTTCATTTTCCAATGACTTCAAAATCTCAGAACTTTTCTTTTGTCTGTGGAGAAAACCAAAAAGGTCCCTGCAGTCACTAGCAGGCCTGTTTCCAACAGAACTGTCCCGCCTCACCATGCGGCTATGCAGAGGGGGCTGAGCAACTGGGCTGGGGGTGCCTGAGTCCCATTACTTAAAAGTTCTGGGTTCTCAGCCAGTCGCTCAAACCACTCCAAGCCCCAGGCTTCCTCGCCCATGAAATAGAATAAAAATAAATAAAATTACTTGGCGTATTTGTAAAGAGTAAATAAGGAAATATACATGTTTGGCATATAGGAAAGACCCAACAAATGGTAGCTTTCCCAGACTCACTGAGGCACTTGGAAACTGACGATGATTGGAGGAACCAGTGACTCGTGGGAGAGAAGAGGAAGCAGGGCCTGTGGCTGAAGCCTGCATCCTTGATCTTCCTGCAACGCACCCTCTTAACTAGACATCTCAGGCTTCTTGAGATCTCTCTCTGGCCCCCTCTTCTCCCCAGCCCCATCAGGACCTGCTCTTTAAGCAGGTCTTAGTAGCTCCTACCCTGCACAGGATTCCTTTAGGCAAATTTCACTACAGGGTGAAAGGCTGACCTCAGGGCAATGGGTTATGTGGAACCCAAAATATTGGAGCAGGATGTGATCCCAATGATCTTGTTAAACTTGCACATTTTATAGATGGGAAACTTGAGGCCCAGTGGGGAAATACCTGCCGGAGGCCACGTTCAATCAGTAGCAATCCCATGACACGAAGCCAGACCTTGGAGTGCCCAGATCTGCTTCTATTCCCCGTAAGCTGGTGCGAATCAAAGCACCCAGACTGGATTCTAATAATGGAAGCCTTGGGCAGGAGCAGAGGCTTGAGGGAGAAATGGACCCTTTGTCCCAGGCTCCTCCAGGGTATCACCCGGGGGAAGGGCTGCGAGTCGGGCCGGGAGGACAGAAGCCTGACCTCTGATTCTCCTGCAGGAGCTTCTGGATGCGGCTGGAGATGTTCTGCTCTGTCCGCTTCAGCTGTTCCTGCAGTCGCTGCCGCTCTGCATCGAGGTAGCGTTGGTGCTCGCTCAGGCCCTGCTCCAGCCGAGACTGCTCCTGTGGGGGTGGGCAGAGGTCCTGAGTCAGCTGGGACCCCCTAAAATGCTGTGGGCTGTGAGGAGCACTTACTGGGGTTAGGACAGTGGCTTTCCCATCCTGCCTTGCCAGTCCTTTCTGTGTGAACCTCAGGCCAGTTCGTCCCTCATAGGCCTCAGAATGAACACCTGCATACATGAGGCTGGACTGCGTGATTTTTTTTTTTTTTTTTTTTGAGAGAGTCTCACTTTATTGCCCAGGCTAGAGTGAGTGCCATGGCGTCAGCCTAGCTCACAGCAACCTCAAACTCCTGGGCTCAAGCAATCCTGCTGCCTCAGCCTCCCAAGTAGCTGGGACTACAGGCATGCACCACCACGCCCGGCTAATTTTTTCTATATATATTAGTTGGCCAATTAATTTCTTTCTATTTATAGTAGAGACAGGGTCTCACTCTTTCTCAGGCTGGTCTCGAACTCCTGACCTTGAGCAATCCTCCTGCCTCGGCCTCCCAGAGAGCTAGGATTACAGGCATGAGCCACCGCGCCCAGCCTGGACTGGGTAATTTTAATGGCCCTTTTAGGTGCTAGGGGATGGAAGTGACAGTTTAAACCCATTGCCTTCCCACTACAGAGGGACCTCAGCCTGAGCCAGGAGGCCACTGGGCTGCTCACAAACCTCCTTGACTGTCTGAAGGATCTCGTCCTTCTGGCTGCTGCACTGCTGAAGGAGCTGGGCGTGCTCTCGCTGCCCGAGTTCCAGGCGCCGTTCAAACTCCAGTTTCTCCAGCATCTTCTGTTCCTGCAAGACCACACATCCCGGTGACTGTTGGTGCAGGCCCGGTGGGTGTTAGGACACAGGCGAATCCACCCCCAACACTGAACAGTGCAGACTGCAGGTCTTATGTTGAGCAGCCCAGCCCCTGCCCCAGGGCCCAAGTGTAATTAATAAGGTTGTTCATAGGCAAAAGCTGGTAGTGGTTTAGAGCCTCAGTTGCCTCATCTGTGAAATGGAGATCCTTTCCCACCCAGCTGAGTTGCGTGAGGATGCGGCAGACCATGTGTTTAAGAGGAAAGCATTACTTTAACCTCTAGTTTAGAGCCAGGAAAAAGTCCTTTCCTCAAATATTTTTATGAGTTGAGAGCTTTAGTGAGAAGAAAAGTGACAGGAGAAAAGGCATTTTCTTACCTTCCTCTTCTCATAGTCTGAGAACCTGTTCTGGGGGGAGGAAAAGGATGGTGGTCAAGAGAATGTGGCAGCAGTGGCCCTTGCTGGCATGTGCACAGGATCACCTGGGCAGCCAGATGATCAGACAGTTTCTGGCCCACCTGTACTATGGTGTCAGAACAGAGGGGATGGGCACATGGGTGCTGCCCAGGGCCTGAGGTGGTTCCAGGGGACACCAAGGTGAAAACCATGGGGCTGCTACCATGTGCTGGCCACTGTAGGAAAGAGGGAAGGAGCCCTTCTAGACAGTTCTGGGGAGGCAGCACTGAGCAGGCATGGTGCTCTGAAAGAGGACCAAGAAATGGGAAATTTGATTCCCTTGGATGTCTGCACCACACACCTGCAGTGTCCACTTCTACCCAGACACAAATGCACAAAGGTGTCTGTGCAAGTTCCTGCAGAATTACTCAAAAGACCAAAAACACTGGCAAGAACTCTCACATCCATCAACAGGTAATTATGTCAGTAAGTCACGATGCAGCCATACACTGGACTATTAATGCAACCACCAGTGGGGTGAATATGCATGTAGTTTTGGAAAAAGATGTCGACATCCTTCACCTGTGTGGCGCATGATCCCACTTTTGTAAAGACAACTCAACTCTGAGCATATGTATGTAGGTGTTGAGACAAAAGTCTGGAAGGACATTTGTCAGTCAAGGATGCCCAGCTCCAGGGGACGGGATGATAGGGCACAAGAGTTGATATTCACTTACTTTACAATTGCCTGTTATTGTTTAAATTTATAACAAGGAGCATGAATTACTTTATAATTCAACATCAAACCACACACACACACACACACACACATTTTTTACATGGTATCTTCTATTTAGTTATCCTGCTCTGAGACCAGGATCGGTCTGTGTTTCAATCGTAAAAGCAGCATTCTACAAATAGGATTTTTCCTATACCAATGGCAGAAGTATAATTTTTAAATCAATCTTTAATTATATAGATAATATCTGAATATATTCTCCTTGTAAAAGTTTAAAATGGCATATAAAGCTAAAGCACTTACCACTCCTGGCCCTCCCGTCCCACACCCAGATCTAACTAGCACCATCAGTCTCATGGCCACAAATCTACACGCATACAATTTGTGTGTATGTGTGGAAAAAATATATTTTTGTATGCATGTACATATAAACTTTTTAAAATTAAGGTATAATTTAGTATAAATTCAAACTTTCTAGTGAACAGTTCTATGAATTTTGATAAATACATATAGTCATGTAACCTCCACTACAATCGAGATATCACCCCGAAAATTCCCTTGTGCCTCCCCTTCCTCATCAATTCCTCTTCCCACTCTCAGCTGCTGGTGACTACTGATCTGTTTTCTTATGTATTTTTCTTTTTAAACATAAAAAAATGGAAATAGACTATGCTCATTCTGTTCTGCAACATGCCTTCTTCACCCATCCATGTGTCCTGACAACCTGAGTCTAAAATGCTCTTTGTCTAGGTGTGGACATGACCCAGTTACAGCCCCATCCTACTGACAGATATGGAGGGGGCTTCCAATACTTCACTAATACAAATAGGCTGCAATGGACATTCTTGTAAATATCTCCTCATGAAAGTGTTTTTCTGAAGACTACGCCTAGACATGGAACTTCTGGATCATGGGCTATGACCATTTAAATTTTTGACATCTATTGTTAAATTATCCTATAAAGTGTTGGTACTAATTTGCACTCCCAAGAGCAGTCTGTGAGGACACCTGCTTCCCTCCACTCTGGCCAACAGAAATTGTCAAGCCAAAATTTATACCAGTCTGAGGAGGGCAATGGTATTTCACTGTTGATTTAATTTACGTGCCTCTGATTACTGGCACTTTAATGTTTATTGACCGTTTGTATTTTTTTTCTTTGGTGAAGTATCTATTGATATATCCTTGGCCTATTTTTTCTACTGGGATGGTTTTCTTCTTAGCGATTTGAAACAGTTCTTTCTACGTTCAGTGCTAATCCTTCAGCAGGTATGTATATTGCAAATACTTTCTGAGAATACAAACTGGCCCAATTTTCCCAGATAGTAATCTCTTCCCTCTCCAATTCTTGAACTGGCAGGAGAAATACAAAATCACAAATGCAGTGGAAAACAGGGAAGATGGTATCTAGGAACAGAAATTAATAAAAGAATCACTGAAGATATGAAGCCAAACCCATAGGCAGCTGGCACCCCCTGTCTCCTGTGATGGTCACTCCTCCTCCTCCCACCTACCCCCTGCTCCCTGGCTATCAGAGGACCCTGGTTCATGAGCCTCCGGGCTGGGGGCAGAGGGTGCACCCAAGCTGATGTGGGGACCCTCATTGAGCTTCCTCCTGCATGCCGTCCTAAGGCAGCTCACTGCCAGGGACTGGGCAGAGCCAGCGTGTTGTTGGTGCTGGCATGTGTGCCTGAGTCCTTTACTAGACTGAGGGCTGGGGGGGCGTCCTGGACAGTTAGTGACAGAAGTATTTGTTGAGAGGCAGCAATGAACAATGCAGACACAGTCCCTACTCTCCGTCCAACAGGGGAGACAGACATTAGATCATTTCCCAAGTATTTCTTCATTTAATTCAGCACTGTGATCACTGCTACCAAGGAAACGTGCAGGGCATTCTGAGAACACACGCCAGGAGACCTGAGCTGCGCAGGTGATATTTACACTGAGAACTGATGGGTAAGACGGGTGAGTGGGGAGAAATATGGACACAGGGCAGGGCTTGTTCAAAGGCTCATGGGGAAAGGAGTGTGGTTAGTTCAGGCAACAGAAAGGAGCAGGAAACAGACCACACTTGGTGAGCTGGAGGGTGAGGCTGCCACCATGGGCCTTGTCAAAGCAGCTCAGCACATCCATCTGAAGGGAGGCCAAGGTATGACAAGGAATCCAGGACACACACACACACTCCCGCCAGCAGGCAGGCCTGCTTTACCTGCCATTCTACCTCCTCCCTCAAGAATCTGTCCGTCGTGGGTCCATCAGGGCTGTCCTGAGAGTTCCCAGCTCCATCTTGCTCCAGAACTGGCAGTAGGTACTGAGAAGGTGGGTAGTATTCCAGCCCTGACTCTGCAAGAGATGAGACATAGCTGGCCAGGAGGAACACACGCCAAGGTACCCAGAAATGCCAGGTCCCGTGCCCTCATCCTCCTCCTTCCTCCCCAGCAGCCTGCCTCTCCCGCCAACTTAAGCCCATCACCCTCCACGTTGTTCGTGGGTCCTAACCCCGGGGTCTTGCTCAATGAATGTCAGCTGAGTGAGTGAATGGGCATGCTGTCTGCCTCTTTACCCTCCAGGTGAAAATGAGGTGGTAGAAAAAGCCTGAGACTAGTAGAGAAACCTGGGTCCTCAACCCAGCTTTACCAATAATTCCCTGCATGTAAGACCTCGTGCAAGATGCTCTCCCTGCATAGTTTCCTCCTGGAAAATCTGAAAGGGTTCATATCCTAGACCATTTTCTATTGGGTTGTTAGCATTTTTCTTGCTGATTTGTAGGTGCTCTTTACATATTATAGTTAATAACCTTGAGTCTATAATGTATGTTTCAACTATCTTCTTCCAGGTGGTAAATTGTGTTTTTAACTTTGATAATGGTGTCCTTCTGAGATAAATACGTTTTTATTTTATTTTATTATTTTTTTTTGTAGATAGAGTCTCACTTTGTTGCCCAGGCTAGAGTGAGTGCCATGGTGTCAGCCTAGCTCACAGCAACCTCAAACTCCTGGGTTCAAGCAATCCTCCTGCCTCAGCCTCCCGAGTAGCTAGGACTACAGGCATGTGCCACCATGCTCGGCTAATTTTTTCTATATATATTAGTTGGCCAATTAATTTCTTTCTATTTATAGTAGAGATGGGGGTCTCGCTCTTGCTCAGGTTGGTTTCGAACTCCTGAACTCAAATGATCCGCCCGCCTCGGCCTCCCAGAGAGCTAGGATTACAGGCGTGAGCCACCGCGGCCCGCCCAAATTTTACATTTTGATGTAGTCAAAGCTATCTTTCCCTCACCCCAGAAAGATACAAAGAGTAGTGACCAGAAATACTAAAAACAGGCAGTAGAGTTATAAAAAAAATTCACATAATCAAGGAAGTGACGTTAAAATGATAATAAGCTCTCTTGTTTATCTACCAGACTAGCAGACTCTTTAAGTTAATACCAAGCGTTAGCCAGGTTGTGAGGGGGGAAAACAGTCCCCTGAGACACTCTTCACAAGATGGAGGCTGGTGTGACCTCTCCCCAGGGCTCCGTGGAGAGAGCTTGCGCCCTTTCCCCCACCGACTCCACTGCTGCCTGCCCTAGAGGGGAGTCCACATTGCCAGAGAGGTGTGGGTTCAAATTTCAGAACAGCAGGAAACTGGAACCCACCTCCACGTTCACCACCAGGGATGGCTACTAAGCTCCGGCCGCCAGCACATGAAATCTTATAGTGCAGTTTAAGAGATAGGAAATATGCCCAAGACTTTTCTTGAGTGAAAAAAGACAGGACATGGAATCATATGGTATGATATCTTTTATGGTTTTTAAAATGTTTAAAAAAACACAAAAATTATATATATGTATACTTCTACACAGTTTAAATAAAGGGTTATTTCTTATGCTGTGTAGTAGGCATACACATGTTCACTGCTTTATTAGTTATGTGTATAGTATACCTAAATATTGCATAATTTAAAAATCCTTTCAAAGAAAATAAAGAATTTGGTCGAGCTCAACCACTGGCCAGCATGCACATTAGAATCACCTGTTGCTCAGAGACTCTAATTTGCAGATTAGAGTGGCCTGGTCGCTGGTGTGATGTGTGTGTAAACCCTGACCCTTCTTTTTTTAGGATAACATACGTACAGAACAGAGCACGAAGCCTTTGTGTACAACTTGATGAATGTTTAACAGCAGTGGTCGGTCCCCATCTTTTTTGGCAGCAGGGACCAGTTTCATGGAAGACATATTTTCCACTGACTGGAGATGGGGGTGGGGCGCTGTGTGTCGGGGCGAGTGTGGTGTGGAGCTCAGGCGGTGCAGACAAGCACATGCTCCTCTGTGCCTGGCTTCTCTCACTCCACATTCTGTCTGTGAGATTCATTTAGGTTGCTGCATGTAGCAGTAGTCTGTTCTTTTCAATTGCTGTGTAGTATTCATATTTAAGTATAAAGCAGTTTATTCATTCTACTACTGATGACATTTGGGCTATTATAACAGTGCTGCTGTGAAAATTTCTGCACATGGCTTTTGGCATTTATTCATGTGCATTTCTCAAGAATGGAACTGAAGGATCATAGGATATTTGAATGTTCAGCTTGATTACATGCTGACAATTTTTAAAATAATTTTCAGTTTCCACTCCTACCTGCAGTATATGAAAGTTTCTGTTGCTCCTTCATCTTCAACAGTTCTTGGTATTGACAGTTCAATTTTTGCCATTTTAGTGGGTATATCAAACTATCTCTTTGCAGTTTTAATTTAATTTGCATTTTTCTGTTGACTAAAATGATGAGCACTTTTTTCAGATATTATTGGCCATCTGGATATTTTTTGTAACATTCTTGCAAAATTCTCATTCAAGGCTTTGGATAATGCCTTTTCCTTATGGATCTGTAGGAGTTCTTTCTACATTCCAGATACAGGTCCTTTGCTGGATATATACGTAGGGCAAATACCATCCCTAACTTTATGGCTTTCCTTTTCTCCCCTAAATGGTTTCTTTTGAAGAAGAGAAGTTTTGAGTTTAACTAAATCTAATTTACCAAACTTTTATGATTAGTGCTGTCTCCTGTTTAAGGAAGAGGTTAAGGTCCATTTTTCCACAAGGATATCCAACTGATACAGATCATCTATTCAAAAGACCACCCATTCCCATTGCTTAGGAATGGTCATCATAAGTGAGGTGACCACAGGCATATGAGTCTTGGCTACATCCTGAAAGCTCCACAAGTGACAGGAAGCACTAATAATAGCCAACCTGACAGGGCATCCTGCCCTCCTCCCGGCCCCCGGATTCCTCCTGCTGTGCAGCCCTTCTCCAAGTCCAGGCCACTGTTGACTCTCTCCTGGGTGACCCCAATGTCCCCTTAACTAGTCTCCCATCCGCCCCCAATCCCTTCTCTTCACTGCAGCCTGAGTGTCTGATCACGTGGCTCTTCCGTCTGACCCTGGGCCCCACTGGCCTCTCAGGCTTCCTTTCTCTCTTCCCTTTGCTTCGCAACTCCAGCCACACTGGCCTTCTCTCCACCATGCTTCAGGCTCCCTGCCCTCATGGCCTCACATGTGCCCCCTCTGCCAGGAGCAGCCCCCCCCTTTCCTAAGTCCTAAGCATCCCTCAGGTGTCAGCCAGGCTACTTTCTCAGGCCTTCCTGGAGGCCCCAGCCTAAATCAGATGCCCCATGATGCTGTCTTGTAACTATAGTCTATAATTATATTTCCAAGTATGATCATTTGTTTTGCCCATGTCCCTTGCTAGACCTTGAGGTCAGAGCGGGCAGGCACTGTGGCTATCTTGGCCTCTGCTGTCCCCCAGCCTGGGATAGCACTGGTTGGCTGCTGGGGTCAGTTTCCTCACTGAGGGGAGGAGGCAGGCGGCCTGGCTTTACCTTTGCAGAGGAACTGCAGAATAGCTGTGGTGCCGGCGCCGCACACCTCCCGTGGGGGGTAGACCATGGACGAGGCGTCGAGGCTCAGCGTCTGCAGACAAAAGGGAACCCCTCTTCACTGTGCAGTTCACTTCAGTCCCCAACACAACTGGAGACTGCCTGATTCCCTTATGAATCTCTGTGCTTACTGTTGTCCCCTCTGCCTGGCAGGCAAGTGCCTGTGAGTGGAGGCGGCTGAGCTGGCTTGTTACCCAGCACCTGGGAAGGCCACCAGCATGTTGCAAGCACTCAGTTCACATCTTTGGATAAATAGGTAAGTGAAAAAGAGAAGTTATAGGACAGTATATAGAATATGACTCCACCTTTGTTAAAAAATGTACTCATGCATTCTCACATTAGTGTACTATAGAGAAAACTTGGAGGAGTATATATCACACTCTAAGTGGCTTCCTCTGGAGGAGGTTCTGGGGTGCTGTCTGCATGAAATGTTGTTTAGTATTTGAATTTTGCTGACAATATACAGTATGTCTTTCTAAGAAATGACAAACATTTATCAGACACACACATGCTTCCGTGTTTATGAAGCCCGGGAAACAGGGGCCCGGTTCACACTCACACATCCGCAAGGCTATCCTGACTCCGTGTCAGTTACTTTGGACCGAGCCCTCCTCCTCCCAACCTCTGACTTCCCATAGACCCTCTGACCCCTCCAAGTGCTGGCAGGAACTGATATCCTCTACGCCTGGAGTCCAGGGGAGTCCTGGAGCCAGAAAAGACCTGGGAAGCTCTGATTTTGCTGCAACACAAGTGGCTGGGTGGGAGGGGCTCAGGCCCCCAGCCCTGGCCAGCACAGCCCCCACCTGGTGGGTGTTGAGTGAGTACTTTGCCCAGGAGAGTGTAGACTGCTCCAGCGCAGAGAAATTGACTTCCCAGGGGCTGGGAGGCGGGTGCCCACAGTGGAAAAACTTCATGCTGGGACACCCAATCTGAAGCTAAGTAACCCTAAATGGGTACAATTAGTCACTGTTAGTACAGCATGGTGGCTTAAGAGCACAGACCCTGGGCTGCACTGCCCAGGATGGTGGCTATATGCCATGTATGGCCATTTACGTTTAAATTTTTTTTTAATTAAGCCAGTCAAACTTAGAGGTGGAGGGTTGTAATTTAGCAGTGAGGGGAAGCTGTAATTAAATTTTAACTAATTGAAATTAAATTACATTTAAAGGTCAGGTCCTTGGTTGCACTTGCCACATTTCAAGTGCCCAATAGCTACAGGTGGCCAGTGGCTGCCACACTGGCAGCATGGATCATAGAGCATTTCCATCACTGGCAGGAGGAGCAGGGACTGGACACTGCCATGCCAAAGATGCACAGCCCTGGGCTTCAGATTCCAGCTCTTCAGTACCAGCTGTGTGTTCCTGAACAGGCCACTTAGCTTCACTGAGCTGTGGCTCCCTTAGAGCCAAACAGTCATAGTGTCACTGACCTGGTGGGCTGTTTAATGGGTAACGAGCTTGACATCCAGTATGGCCTTCACTAAGAATGGCTGCTGCTGTTCTCTCATTCTAAAACAGGTTTGTCCCAGGTGCTACCAAGAAGCTCAAAAGATTTTTTTAGATATCTTAGGATAGTTTCAGGCTTAGAAACACGTGCTCTAAGAGACGTTATCTAAAATGGTAGCCACTGAGCACCCATGGCTATTTAAATATTAATGAATTAAAATTCAATAAAATCAGACTTTTAGTTCCTTGGTCATACATACTAGCCCATTCCAAGTGTTCACTAGCCATACATGGCTAGCGGCCACTGCTTGGAACAGCATAGGCATTGCACATTTCCATCACTGCAGAAAGTTCTAGTGGGCAGCACAGAGAATAAACCTGGGTTGGCCTGTCTCCTCAGCCTGCCCTACCTCAGGCTGGCTACCAAGGCAGGAAGTGTCCAGCCACTGAGGTCAGTCACCTCCCTTTGCTCCATCTCTGTGCCCAGCAGCCCACTGTGACACAGATGCCTCCACTCAGCAACTGGCTTGAGACAGGTGATTTACTGATGGATCCCAGAGGACTCTGGGACGCCTAGCCAGACTGTGTGGGTAAGGCCCTGTTCCAGAAGCCAAGCAGCACAGGGTGGGGAGCACAGGCCCCAGTCCAGACCACCTGATTCACACCCACCTTTGCTATTACTAACTGTGTGGCCCTGGGGCAAGCTCCTTAAACTGTCCATGTCTCAGTTTCGTCACCTGCACCATGGAATTTGCCCCATGAGACGTCCATGAGTTATGCAGGGAGCTAACACAGGACAAGTGCCCTCCTTCAGAAAGTACCAGATAAACACGTGCCACCTCATTGTCATGGCTGGTAGAGCCCACCTTCCCCAAGCAGGCTGCCTCGTGTCAGCGTCTGCCCTGGGCTGAATTGTATCCCTCCCACCCAAACTCATGCGTTGGAATCCTAAGCTCCCATACCTCAGAATGTGACTGTACTTGGACATAGGGTCTGTAGGAAGGTGATTAACTCAAAAAGAGGTCATCAGGCTGGGCCCTAACGCAGTATGACTGGTGTCCTTCTATGAAGAGGAAATCTGGACACCAGCATGTACAGAGGGAATACGGCAGAAGCACAGGGAGAGGATGGTCATCTACCCACCAAGGAGAGAGACCTTGGAGGGAACCAACCCTGCCAACACCGTGATCCTGGACTTCTAGCCTATAGAACTGCGAGGAAATAAATTTCTGTTGTTTAAGACCCACCCCCCCAACCTGTGCTACTTGTTATGGCAGCCCATGCTGACTGACACAGGGGCTCAGGAGTGCACCCCCCACCCAGCTCTGAGGAAACTGAGTCTCTGCACTACCCAGCTGAGGCCCAGCCCCCTGGCTCCCTCCCTCCTTCCTTCCCACCTTTCTGGGCTCTTTATGATCTGGGCCCTCCAGACACAGCAACTGCCAACCACATGGCTTCCTCACCCTTCCTGGAGACAGCTCTGCCTCCCACCCCCTGCCTCCTCCACCGGGATGCTACTGTCATCCATGCCCACTTCTCAAAAATCTTATTCTTCTTTCAAAGTCTGGCTCAAATACCACAACTTTCATAGTGTTAGCCTCGTCCATACTCAGCATTCTCTCCTCTTCACTCCAGAAGTATGCTTTTCTGCCCCCATTATGGCAGCAAATGCTACACACTGGTCTCTCCACAAGCATTTAAGGACCATGCCTTGGGATCTCTGTGACCCCGGCACCCTGTGACAGGGCAGGCACTCAGGAATGTGGAAGGAGGGGCGGTGGGTTCCCCACTTACCTCCAGGGTTCGAACATGAGCCAGCATCTGTGGCAATCTCTGAATCTCGTTTTCACTGATGTCAAGAGTCCGTAAGCTCCGAAGTTCCCCCAAGGTGTCTGGAAGCTCCTTCAGCTTGTTGTCTGCAGAGGGCCGAATGGCACAGCTCAACACCCCAAAGCCCTGTCACCAGCTTCCTGCCTGATACCCACTGGGACTCTGACCTCTGGGGCATGTGCCAGGCCCCAGGCCCCGAGTCTCTGTGAGAACATGAAGGTGGAGCTTCAGCTCAAGTTCCCACTCTGCCACTTACTAGCTGAGTGACACCTAACTTTACCTCCCTGGGCACAGCACACTGCCTATCACAGAAAAAGTGATTAATAAATGGGGTGCCACCATTTTTATCATTATGCACACATTACAGTTAGGCTGAGGCATTCCGTGCAGACAGTGCTGAAGGACAGGGAGAAGACGTGGAAGAGCTGGGGTCTGGGGAGGCAAGTGCTCTTCTGCGGGTAAGGAGCCTGCAGTAGAATCTTGGCTCTGTAATGATCGCACTAGGTCGTCTTGAGCATGACATTTTCCTCGTCTGTGAATGGGGATATCACCAATACCCCCGTGGACTTGTCCTGAGGCTCACTGCATTGCTGAGCGTGGATGCACTGATCACGGAGCATGAAGCCCTCTCAGAACCGTTACTGTGGCTCCTCAATCGCTGTCGCCCAATCAGTCTGCCACCGCCCATTATAAATATGAATGGCTGAGTCTCGGAGGCCGGGCTGCCAACACTGTCTCCTGCCTCGCAGGGCCTGGCTCCTAGTTGTCACAGGAACTCTCCAGACAGCCTGTCACTGGTTACCATGGAGACAGACCAATCTAATAGGTTGTCAGTCCAGTCTACAACCACACCTGGGGACTAGCTGCCCTCATGCTCAGTGGCTCCCAAGTTGAGCACCCTGTGGATCTGGTGGGGACAGCCTGAACTGACCGAGGGTCACGGGGACAGGACTCCCTGGCCCCCTACCTTTAACATTGAGAGTCTGGAGCTGGATCAGGTTCCCGATAGACCGTGGAAGATGCGTCAGTTGATTCCTTTCCACATTCAATACCTAAGAGGGAGGAAGAAATGGCATGAGAACCCACACACAGACCACAGGGATGACACTGCACCCCCACTCCTGCTTTTAGCCAGGCCTTATCCAAGCACCACACACGCCTTCATCTCCTCCTGCCGGGCCTATGAGGAAGACATAGATTGTTACAATCCCATTTGAGATATGAGAAAACTGGGGCTCAGAGTGGTGAAGTTATGTGTTCAAGAGAGCAAAGCTAGACCTCGAACCCAGATCTGGCTGGGTTCCGTCATCTATGCCAACTATGAAACGCTCACTAACTGGGGCCAGTCATGGAGGAGGGGAGGAAGGAGGAGACTAACAGACACTGGGGTCTGGGTGAGGCAGCACCTGATGAGGTTCTAGTCACCCCAGTGCTGAGGAGGAGGAAACTGAGCTGCACAAACGTGTGACATGCCCAGGGTCTCCAGGCTAGAAGCCAGTGGTGCTGGGATTGTAACCTAGGCTTGTTGGATCCCGAAAGCCTTGCTCCCTCCAGGATGTGGCACCTTGGGGGTGGAGGCCAACAGGATGACACACTAAGTAGCCATTAAAATAGATACAATGGAAAGCTAAATAGCCAATAAAAACAACATGGAGATGAATATTTGATGAACCAAAAGACGTTATGTATTATTGTTAGGTATCCGAAAGTTACAAAACAGTGAATGCAGCAATTCTATAAAAATATACTCTGTATTTTATCTTAAGGCAGGGCACGGTGGCTCACGTCTATAATCCCAACACTCTGGGAGGCCAAGGCAGGAGGATCGCTTGAGCTCAGGAGTTTGAGGCTAGCCTCACCAAGAGTGAGACCCCATATCTACTAAATAAAAATAGAATAATTAGGCTGAGTGTGGTGGCTCACGCCTGTAATCCTAGCACTCTAGGAGGCTGAGCTGGGTGGATCGTTTGAGCTCAGGAGTTTGAGACCAGCCTGAGCAAGAGTGAAACCCTATCTCTACTTAAAATAGAAATAAATTAATTGGACAACTAAAGTTATATAGAAAATAAATTAGCCGGGCATGGTGGCACATGCCTATAGTCCCAGCTACTTGGGAGGCTGAGGTAGGAGGATTGCTTGAGCCCAGATTGAGGTTGCTGTGAGCCACGGCACTTTAGCCTGAGCAACAGAGTGAGACTGTTTCAAAAAAAACAAAAACAAACAAACAAAAAAACCCCAATATATATATACATACACATATAAAAATAAAGTCCCCAAGATCCTAGCCAAGGTATTTACTGTGTCTCATAGGGGTGGTAAATACTATTTTCTCTTCTATAAAATGTGACAATATCACCTACATCTTGGGTTTGCTCATTCAAATCCCTTCTTGGTCTTCTCCACATGCTGGGCAGCGTGCTAGATAGAAGTGCTACCCTCACAGAGACTGCATTTCAGTCAGGGTGACAGTCAGTGAGCCAGTAGACACATATAGGGACTATAGACCGCAGCTGTGCTCTCAGGAAATAGGCCAGGGTGGAGATAGATGAATAAGGGGGTCCACTCGGTGAGGGCAGGGGAGGCTCTGCAGAGACAGAGACTCCTGCCCTAAAAAATGAAGGATAAGTCCTGCAAACGGCACCAGGACAAGCCACTAGGGCAAAAGGAAGAGCCCTGCTGGGGTGGGGCTTGGAGGGACAGAAGGTTGAGGTGCTGACTTCAGCCAGCAAAGGGGAAATGGTAGGAGGGGAGACTGGAGAGATGGGTGGGGCCCATCGGATGGGGTCTTAGGGGTCCTAGTGAAGAGAATGGATTTCAGTCTAAGTGCGGTGGGAGGCCAGTTCTTCCTCTGTAAAATGGGGCCATATGAACTCTTGCCTCTCACAAGGTGGCTTCCCCAGGTAAAGCAAGGGATGGGCTTAGCTCAGGGCTGGCACAGGGCGAGCACTCAGTAAGTGCAGGGGCTACTCCTGACAGTGGTTAGAAGTAAGACCTGAGTCAGAGTGCTGAATTCATCATTTTTTTTTTTTTTTTTTTGGAGACAAAGTCTCCCTCTGTTACCCGGGCTAGAGTGTTGTGGCATCAGCCTAGCTCACAGCAACCTCAAACTCCTGGGCTCAAGTGATCCTCTTGCCTCAGCCTCCCGAGTAGCAGGGACTACAGGTGTGCACCACCACGCCTGGCTAATTTTTTCTATATATATTTTTAGTTGGCCAATTAATTTCTATTTTTTTTTAGTAGAGACGGGGTCTCGCTCTTGCTCAGGCTGGTCTTGAACTCCTGACCTTCAGCGATCCTCCTGCCTCGGCCTCCCAGAGTGCTAGGACTACAGGCGTGAGCCACCGTGCCTGGTCTGAATCCATCATTTTTAAGGGTAGACTCACTGGGTGCTTGTTTTCTGTAAAACTGTAGAAGCTCATGATGAAATCTCCCAAAACACATGCCAAAGATATGGTTGAGAGACACCCACAGCTTAGTCTGCAACAGCAAGGGCGTCCTTTGGGTGTCTCAAGAGCAAAGGGGAGGGTGGAGCTGGCACCAAGTGCAGCCTGCTTCTCCTGGCCAGCACAGCCAGAACGTTCCAGGCTCATGTGACTGCAATTTCTCCCTTAGTTGATCAGAGGTAGTTTCTGTCTCCTGCAGCCCTACCTGGAGGGCTGTCAGCTGCCCTATATCGTCAGGAAGGGCTGTCAGCTGATTGTTGTGGAGATCCAGGACCTGCGGAAGGAGACACCTGTCAGTCACCCCTCAGATTCCAGGCTCCGGAGTAGCGAGAAGGTGCCTCTCTACTGAAACAAAGAGCACCCAATCCCACCAACCAGCGTTAGCCATGGAAAGCACTGTGACGCCTGTGCTGCCAGGCTTTCCTCTGCATGTGCACACCCACTCTCACAAGCTCATGTCCACGTGGAACACCTCACACATCTGTCAATATGTCCCAGCCCCCATCCTAGAAGGCCTCGAGGTCAGGAGGGAATCTGCCCACATCCCCTGGACATCCCTCCTGTTCCTCCTTGTCTGGGGCTGTCAGTTTCCTTGCTCTGCTAGTTTACCTGCTATGAGTTTACCATCTGCCTTTCCACCCAGTGTGTTAACTCCCGAGGGCAGGGCCTGAGGCTGGTCATCTTTGTCACCCCACCGAGTGAGGCACACAGAAGTGCCCCATGAACCATGTAGACCACGTCCCAGACTGTCTATTCCATCAAGCGGGTCTGGCATACACTTTAACAGAGGAGAATCAAAAGAAGCAGAGAGCTTGGCTGCCACCTGGAACACCATGCAGAGCCCTGGACGCCTGGGAGGAGGGCTCAGTACCTTGATGGTTGCGAGACTCAGGAGGCTGCAGGATTTGGGAAGCAGGGAAGCGAGGTGGTTTGAATGGACGATCAACACCTGTGTGGAAAAGAGTTGAGGCACTGTCGGGCTGAGGAAGAGCGGCAGGTAGGGCAGGCTGAGCACTCACAGCACAGGGAAGGGTGCACAGTGGTCCTACCACGCCCCATGCCCCAGCATCTCTGCTGTCCCCGACACTGCAACAGAGGACACAGGTCAGAATCATGGAATCTCCGAACATGGAATCAGATGACCTTCCTTAAAATCTGGAACTTCGAGGGTGAAAGGGACCTTAGAGTTCTAGTTCTACCTTTATCCTGAGAGGAGATTCCCCTGCAGCCGTCCTGATCATAACCTTCCCCAACATCAGCCTCTTCACGTGAAAAATAGAGAATAATACGTGCCTGCCTCCAGGACTGTCAAAATGATTAAAAAAACCAAACGGACAAGACATCCTTGGCTCAGGGCTGGCATATTGTCCAGTGCTCAAATCTGGGACATCTACTGCTATTTTTCTTAGGCATTGACTGCTGCTTCAATACTTCCAGTGACAAGGAGTTCACTACTCTGCTGGTAAGGAATACTTTTTACCTATCTTCCTTTGACTACTTCATTTAGAGCACTCTTATCTATCTGCATTCAAAGCTGCAATGCTCTTCTGAAAAATCATTCATTCATTCCTTTCCTAATCTCACCTGCATGACCGGAATGAAATGAGTGTCTATTATTATTAACACTAGGGTTAATACACATTTCCTATATGGCAAGCATTACACTCAGCACACATATACCACTACCTATCTGGCTATCTACCACTCAATTAATTGTCACAACACCTCTGAGAGAGTGGAACTGTGAATGTCTTCATGTCACAGATGAAGAAACTGAGAGGTAAGAGTTTAAGGAAGTTACCCAAGGCATGGGGCCAGTGAGGGTCAGAGCCAGAATGTGACCCAGGGCTGTCCAGCCCTAAAGCCTACTCTCCTATCTGTGGAAACACCTGTTGTAGGCCAACAGGGTGAGAACCAGAGAGAAGGGAGGTGTCTGTGCCAGGAAGACAGCTCCTAAAAGTCCCACATGTTTGAAATACATGGTTTCAAACAAGCGAACATACAGTAAGCAATTCTCTGAAAGTGAAGCTCCATCTCACCTTCTTCTGTAGAACTTTGCATGTTGCAAAAGCTCCAAATGGAATCTAAGACAAGATAAAGAAGAGTAAGTGTCTCTCCTCTGCCAGTTTTTAATTTGTTCTCTGAGGGGCAATCATGTGAGGGAGGGCCAGGCAGGAGGGGGAAAAGTGGGGACAGGTACCAAGAGCTGCTGTGGAGAGCAGTGCTAAGCCCAGGGGCAAGGCTGGGGAACAGCGGTGCGGAAATGCGGTTGGTCCCCTCAGTCAGCTGGCAGGAGGCTACCCTGCCCTGCCCAGCCCCACTTACCTCGCCCCTGTCATGAACCCCACAGGGGACTGGAGAATGCCAGAGCCTTCCAGCACCCCAGGAATCTGGGGTACATTTTCTAACCAGACTCATTGACTCTTGGAGACTATGCTGAGGCCAAGGGATCATCTCAATTCTTTTGGACAAAAATGAAATCTAAGGAAATGTCTCTTGACTAGTACTTCTGGCCTTTTTAAAGCCCATATCTGTATTTCCCAGGGATATGTGATTTAACAAAACAGGACAGACCAAACTCACAGCCAGAACAGTACCCTCACTTTACCTCTGAGAGCTCACATTTAGAGATGTCAAGAATGTCATCTGCCCCAGCTTCTTTTGCCTAAGGATAAAAAGAACTTTTGGAAAAGTATTCAAATAAAGCATCTTTGCAGAGTGGACATAAAGGCAAAGAAAAATTAAGGAGCTACAAGGGTCCGTAGACACTGTCTGGTTCTGCTAGTCCATTTGGCAGGCGGACCAAGGGTCCCTGCTTTCCCAGAGCTTGAGGTCCAGCAGGGAAGAAGACTGAACAAGCAATGACAAGTATGCTCAGTCTAGGAGGAGAAGCATGTTTTTTTGAGACAGAGTCTCACTCTGTTGCCCAGGCTAGAGTGCCGTGGCATCAGCCTAGCTCACAGCAATTTCAAACTCCTGGGCTCAAGCGATCCTCCTGCCTCAGCCTCCCGAGTAGCTGGGTATACAGGCATGTGCCACCATGCTCGGCTAAGTTTTTCTATATATTTTTAGTTGGCCAATTAATTTCTTTCTATATTTAGTAGAGATGGGGTCTCACTCTTGCTCAGGCTGGTTTCGAACTCCTGACCTTGAGCGATCCTCCCTCCTCGGCCTCCCAGAGTGCTAGGATTACAGGCATGAGCCACCGCGCCTGGCTGGGAAGCACTCTTTTTTTTTTTTTTCTTTTTCAGACAGAGTCTCACTTTGTAGCCCAGGCTAGAGTGAGTGCAGTGGCATCAGCCTAGCTCACGGCAACCAGCAACCTCAATCTCCTGGGCTCAAGCAATCCTCCTTGCCTCAGCCTCCCGAGTAGCTGGGACTACAGGCATGCGCCACCATGCCCGGCTAATTTTTTGTACATATATTTTTAGTTGGTCAATTAATTTCTTTCTATTTTTAGTAGAGACAGGGTCTTGCTCAGGCTGGTTTCGAATTCCTGACCTCGAGTAATCCGCCTCCCTCAGCCTCCCAGAGTGCTAGGATTACAGGCGTGAGCCACCATGCCCGGCCTTGGGAAGCACTCTTGACAGGGACCTCACTGGTAGGGGCTGAGTCAGGTATTTCTCCTGGGGGTAGGGGAGGTAGATGGGAGGAAGCCTGGCGTGTTTGGGGGCAGTGTGGAGCCCTATTTCCTGGGACAGAGGAGGAGATGGGATGGAGTCAGAGGAAACCCATATTCCCTCACCAGACACATCTGATATTCTAGGCGTTTCCGAGCCTCCTCACTGGGTTTCCGCTTCCGGAAGAAGAGTGGCATCCTTCCCTTTTCCCGAGCAATCTTCAGGACACTGGGGCACAGGAGAAAAGTTAGGGCCTGGGGAACGTGTCACAGCCCCCCATCACCTAGGACAGGTAGCACAGTGACAAAGAGCACACGGCTGGTCTGCAGGGGCTATGTCTGTCTCATCCTTCAGTCTGTGTCCTGGGCCTCACACAGGTACACAGTACTCTCTGTTCATTGTTGACTAAACACTAAGCAGCAGGATGGGGTGGAAAGAGCACATCTTATGCCAAGTGACCTGGGTTTCAGCCTACATTTGCCACTGACCCACTGTGAGACCTTGGCATTACCCTTTCCCCTTCCTGAGCTTACCAGAAGCTTCCTCAGGGCTTTCTCAAAGATGTTTTTTGAGGACTCTAAGAGACTCAGCTGATGAATCACTGCTAGCCCTGAAACGGGTCAGAGCGGCATCAGCAGAACCAAACCAGAGCCAGCACAACCATGGGGAGCTCAAGCACATCATAACTAAAGAGATCTCTGAGTTAAAAAAAAGCCAAAAAGTAGTCCTTGCAATTACTATTCCATTTGATTTTCACCATATCCCTGTTTGGAGTGAAGAAACAGACCCTTGTTAAGTTCAATGATCTGGTTATACGGCTTGAATTGTAGCAGAACCAGCGTGTGTCTCTGGTCTTTCCAGTACTGATTCTGTGGAGTTTGCCCTTCCTTGGTGATCACATAACTTGGCACACATGAAATACACTGTCCTGAACTCAGAAGTGAGGTGCTCACTGCCTGCCCAGTATCTGCAAATATCAGTGCTCAATAAGGAACAGCAATAGGCCAGGAAGCAAACATCCAAGGAAGTATATGGCTAACAGCACAGGCTTTGGGATGAAACATAACTGGGTTTGAATCCAAGATCTACCGCCCATCAACTGCATCACCTTAGTTCACGCCTCAGAGCCTCAGTTTCCTCACTGGTAAAGTGTGAGTAGTAATGCTACCAATAGTGGGTTCTGTGGGGATCCAATGATTTCATATATGCAGAGTACATGGCACAGTACCTGGCACATAATGAGCACTCAATAAATGTCAGCCACAAAGCACCACACATGTAACAAACATTGATTCAGGGCCTACCACAGGAGCTAGGGGAGAAGAGGCTTGGGGAGGAGATGCAGTTGAAGACACACCCAGTCCTCAGCAGGAGGATGTAGAGATCACAGGTCTGCGCCTGTGGGTGTTAGCTGTGTGGAGAGGTGGCCAGGCCTGCAGAGCCAGCTCAGGGCCCTCCTATCAACCCACCTGCCAGCAAGATTGGAGAATGGTTTGCAAACAGCTGGCCCCTATCCCTCCCTGATGACTAGTACTTACCCTCTGCTCCCAATGACCAGCCCTCTCTTCTCCCAAACACCCCCACCCATGACCATCGCTCCCCTATCCTTCCTGGAAGATCAATTCATTCCAATCTGTCCCCAGATGTCTATCCCTCATCCCTTCCCTCCCCGACGACGTCAGCCCAGATGGGGAGAGCCACATCCATCCCTCCCTGACTGGGGTGGGCAGTGGCCAACCTGGCTTTGTGGATGGCCCCCACGTTGCAACCCTTGGGTGGACCCGAAGGCAGGCTGATCACTGGGAGGGCTTGGTCATGGACGCGTGATCGCAGATCACCCAGCACGGGCCGGCAGAGCTGGAGTCTGGTCTTCTCCAAAGGCAGGAGCTGGAGACCGAAACTCACAATTTCAGAAAGTCATGCAGCCCAGGATGACGAAGTCTGAGACTCTGGGAACGGCAGAATCTCAGAATTAAGAATTGGACTGGATTTAGATTGGAATAGATTGTTTTGACAAGTAAAATACACACACCACGAAGGGGTAAGAGGGGGCCCAGGGTCCCTGGGGTACTGGAATGGGGGTGCGGGCTCCTCAGGGGAGGGGCGGGGCTCTAGGATTGGGTGACAGGGACCCCAGGGTGACCCTCACAATAAGCGAGCAAGGGGAACAGCAGGGCCCTGGATCTCGGGAGCAGACCCTTCTTCCCTGACTCCGCCGAGGCGAACTCCCCGAACCACACCCTCCCTTCCGAATCCCTAGCTACAGCTCACCGCAGTACCGGGCTCTCCAGCCGTCAGCCTCAGGCGCCTGCCCACAAGAAACATGGCGGCAACGGCGTCCCTGGGACACTGGGCGGAGACGACAGTTCTCGCGAGAGCGGCGCTCTCCAGCCTATATCCGGCGTGGTCTGCACGCCTTCCGGTCTTTCGGTTTTCGGCTCGGAGGAGGCCAAGGTGCAACTTTCTTCGGTCGTCCCGAATCCGGGTTCATCCGACACCAGCCGCCTCCACTATGCCGCCTAAGTTCGACCCCAACGAGATCAAAGTCGGTGCGTGCTCTAGCTGCGGCCTGGGCTGCGGGATGGAGCCTCCCTCGCTTCGGCCCACGCCGCGCGTGCAAAGCTTTCCCGTGTGGAGCTCTAAAGCCTCCTAGAGGCCTTTCCCGTGCTATGCGGTCCTGGCCGAGTCTCTTAGCCTTATCCGGGCCTCAGTTTCCCCGCTTGTAAATGGGGAGGGAGGACCATACGACCTGTGGCGGCTTGGCAGCCCGCACTCCCTAGGGTAAGGCTTGTCTCCGGGCGTTTCTGCCCCCGGGACTGGGTTCGCCGGCGGCCGGGGCAGCCTCCACGCCGGCCCGCTGTGCGGCTCCGAGCTGCCCAGGCCAGAGCAGCGAACGCCGGGCGCCCGGGGCAGTTTTGGGAAGGGCAAAGGATGGTGTGACTTGCCGGGAAAGATGAGAAGAGAGCGCTGTGGCTCCCTCTGCAGAGGCACTAATCCTTCCTTTCTCCCAGTATACCTGAGGTGCACCGGCGGCGAAGTCGGTGCCACGTCTGCCCTGGCCCCCAAGATCGGCCCCCTGGGTCTGGTAAGTCATCCCCGCTAAGGGGCCTTTTCTTCACTTAGTGTGAGAGCAAAGTTAACATATCAACTGCCATATGAGTTGTGTTTAATTCACGCTAGAAATGTGGGACCTCGCGAAGCGTGTGTAACTCACACGGGTCTTCACCTTGGGAGCCGCGTGAACTGTGTTTCAAATTGCATATAACTCATAGAAAACAATGAAAAATAAATTTTTCATTAAATCAGAAAGGATCATATTCTATTTTTGTAATTAAACACCATGGCCCCTGGGAGAAATTTTTTTCTAGTGTGGCAGTCAGTGTGTTAAGCTTTGGCTGTACAGACACTCCTACTAGACTTGACTCGGAACTAGCAGGCGATACCTTAGGAAGGTCATACCTGAAAAACCGAACACCGCCCCTTGAAGTTGGAATTACTGTCCACGTATCACTTACCTGCTGCTTTTGGTGATCCTGAGGGATGGGCCCAAGGAGGTGAACTCAGAGTTTTGAAGTCAGGAGTGGGTTAGTAATAGTAGGCAGCCTGTCTGCATGTAGCCTTAGTCTGCATTTCCTTGCTAGGGAAATGGGGTGTGGGTGAAGATCCAGGTGAGCATTTTGAACTCTGTAAACATAAACCTAATGGTTACTATAACTAGCTTTATATAAGACCTATTTAGTCACCAGCATCTGGTCTGCTTCACCTCCATGTTATACTCTTATTGAACTTGCAGTTCCCTGAATATCACTGTGCCGTTATTCCTTAGGCAGTGGTTTCTTGTCCCAAATGTTCTTTCCCCTTGGTCTTGCTTAACCAGTGTCTTGCTCTCTACCTTGTCCCTTAGCTAAGACAGCACTTAAGGGATACTTAGCTTCCTGTTTAGGCTAATAGTAACTAGGAAATAGTTTCAAGGTAGCAAATGCCCAAATGCCCTTCCTCACAGATGGGCTTGTATTGGTCTGACACGTGAACCTAAGATCTTGAAAGTTCTCTAGGTGATTCTAATATAACCAAGGTTGATAACCCTGACTTCACCAAATGGGTTCTGAGGGAGTCAGCAAGTGAGGGACTTGGCCCAGTTGTGGCCCTGAGCCAGCAGCTTACAGCCTTGTACAAGACTTAAGGCCCAGCGTCACTTTCTCAATTTATACTGTGGTGATAGCTCTGCTTTGATCAGGAGGCTACCCTTATTTAGGTGCTTCAGCCAGCTTCCTGTGTGTTGAATAAGAAAGATCTAGGGTGTTGCTAAGTGAGAAGTATTGGGCAGGTTTTAAGGCTGTGGTTCAACTTTGGGCACAATGTGATTACATATCTTTATTTCTACAGTCTCCAAAAAAGGTTGGTGATGACATCGCCAAGGCAACCGGTGACTGGAAGGGTCTGAGGATTACAGTGAAACTAACTATTCAAAACAGACAGGCCCAGGTATTTACTTCTTGTGCTTGATTTGAGGGAGGGCAGAGAGGTACAATCCTCTGGGATTCCTGGAGAGAAAGCTTCTGTCACCAGTGGTGAGCTGAGAGCAATTCTGTCTTGGTGGGAAGGCTTTGTTAAAGAATGTAGACCTTAGGGCAAAGATGTGTCACTTGTGTGACATTGGGCCAGCCATGTAATTTAATGTCTCCCAGGCTAGGAGCACGTTTTTAGATGGTGAAAATTACTTGAACATGCGCAGTAAGGCCAGTGTCTGGCCCGTGGTCTCAGAGCTGATGTGCATGGCAGTATTGGTTGCCATACAGCAGTGGTATTGTTCACTGGAGGTGGGATAGCTTATTCACATCAAGAATCTCTTCTGCAGATTGAAGTGGTACCTTCTGCCTCTGCCCTGATCATCAAAGCCCTCAAGGAACCACCAAGAGACAGAAAGAAGCAGAAAAACAGTGAGTTGCCTTTTCCCATGATTTGTTTCATTAGTGGTTTGTGATTGATGCTCTGTGCCCAGTGACTAATCATGGCTATGTTTTCCCTTTAATGAAACCCAGGGTTGGCATGGGGTTGGGTGATTATTTGGTTAAGGCTGTTAGAGCCAGGCACTACCAAACGGTGCCATGTAGCTTTCCCCAGCGTTGTGGAGGGCAGGTCCCATTCACAGTGCATGCTGCAGGGAAAGGTCAGCAGACGGGGAAGCCACTGAGCACTGCCCCTTTAAGCAAGAGACCACATGCTGCTGGCAGATACTTTTCTGGACAGCTTAAGCCATACCCATAGTTTAAACTTGTCATTTCTCATTTGTAAAACATAAGGTCCTTGCCATGTCAGATTGAAGACTTGGTTTGCCCATAGCCACCCGCCACTGCACCTACCAGTTCTGTTGGCTGGTGCAATCCAGTGGTGAGCTGATACTAAAGCCCAGCTTAGGAAACAGAGTTGTTCTTCATGTGGATGACTCTGTGCCGAAAGCATGGGAACAGCCTAGAAATGGATGAAGGATGTAATAAGATCTGCTTTACAGGCTGTGACAGAGCTTTTGCTGTTTTTCTTCTTTAGTTAAACACAACGGAAATATCACTTTTGATGAGATTGTCAATATTGCCAGACAGATGCGGCACCGCTCTTTAGCCAGAGAACTTTCTGGTAAGAACAGCATGACGTTGCAACTACTTTGACTGTAGTTGGGTGTTTTCACTGAGTGGTTAGCTTTCTTCCCAATCGAAAGAGACTCTATAAGACCCAGATTGGGATGTGGTGTTCTCTAGTGTTGAAGGGGAATGGCTTAAGATCTTGATCTGGTTGTGTCTGGGTATCAAGGGACCCATGGAGATCTTACATTCGGGGTTTATATGGCTAGATGGAGTTCTAAGCTTTGTATTAAGGGGTCAGGGATGACATCCATTCCCTGCCTGCTGAGAACTCAAAAGCAGCCCCCTACCACGTATCAGGGTTGTGAGGGATAAGAGGCAGCACCTGATGCCACTTTTTCTTTATTACAGGAACCATTAAAGAGATTCTGGGCACTGCCCAGTCTGTGGGTTGCAATGTTGATGGCCGCCACCCACATGACATCATAGATGACATCAACAGTGGTGCAGTGGAATGTCCAGCTGTGAGTAATTCTTGTACCCGGTTCATTTGGTTGTGATGGGGGTGAATGCTGGGGAGAGGAGAGGTACCTAATGTATTTGGAGATAAGCTGGAAAGTTAAAGAAGTGGTTAGTTGGGGCTGGAAGATAATCTTTTTAAATTCCCCTTTTACTGATAGAGCTTTTTTTCTTTCCTACAGAGTTAAAAAGTACAAAGGAAAATATTTCAATAAAGGATCATTTAACACCCAGTGGGCTTTTTGATGTGGTTTCTTCCCTGAGGAAGCTGGCTCCTCCTTTGCAGTGTGGTAAATGGGGTCAAGATGGCAGAACCTGTGAAGAAGTAATAATCTGGGTACCTTGTGGGTAATAAGAGACCTGGAAAGGAAATGCTTTTTGTAGACACTTAGATAACCTGTAGTTCAGCATGAGCACCTGGGGAAAAAGCAGCTCTCCATCCCAGACCAACAGAATCTCTGGGTGGGCTGGGTCCCAGGACCCGCATTTAAAGCCTTTGCTAGCCACCCCAATGCACAGCCAGGGTTCAGAACCATTAAGATGACAACAGAAACCCGACTGTCAGAGTCCTTGACTAATCATTTCCTCATGGGAAAGTGAGGTTTAGGTTATTTGTTGCAGTAATTGTAGCTTACCTCTGTAGTTCCCAACCTTTTCTCTAAACTTACTGCTATAAGCCACCAGACTATTTTCTGACTTTTCACATTTCCCAAGTCTCATGGTCGCTACTGTTCCTCCTGACCAACTTACTGGAACTTGGGTTTATCATTCCCTTACATTTTTTTTCCTCTCCCCCTCAACTCCCTTAGATGTTGGATTGAACCAACCTCAAGACACTTGAATAAGCTGCATCCTAAGCAGCTTGATGAACTACCTGGATAGGGTTTCTGGGTACCAGACTAAAGGGAGTTAGAAGTGACTGCCCCAAGAACTTGGATTTCTCCCACATCACTCATTTCAAGTCATTCATTTTTTTGCGGGGCGGGGGGAAATCTCACTTTGTTGCCCAGGCTAGAGTGAGTGCGGTGGTGTCAGCCTAGCTCACAGCAACCTCAAACTCCTGGGTTCAAGCAATCCTCCTGCCTCAGCCTCCCAGGTAGCTGGAACTACAGGGATGTGCCACCATGCCTGGCTAATTTTTTCTATATATATTAGTTGGCCAATTAATTTCTTTGTAGTAGAGACGGGGTCTTGTTCTTGCTCAGGCTGGTTTCGAACTCCTGACCTCGAGTAATCCACCCGCCTCAGCCTCCCAGAGTGCTAGGATTACAGGCGTGAGCCACCACGCCGGGCCTCTAGTCATTTTAAGTAGGGTTTTTAACCACTTCAAGTACGAGCCTTGACTATAGCCACAGATGAATGCGCACGTCAACTTTAGGCGACAGCTGTGATAAGAAGGCGCATGAGCGTTGACTTTAGCTGACAGCTCTGATGTGACTTCTAATTTTTCATTTATCAAAATAAAATTGTGAACATTTTAAAATCACGTAATGAAAACATATGTATATGTTACCTATTCTGATTTACAAGCAAAACTGTAAAGTAAAACAAGCTTTCAAGGTCCTTTAAAGCTTTCCTCATCACACAAGAGCAAAATGGATTTGTCATCAATGCACAGCACAAACTTATCATGCGGACTATGAGTGCTGGCTGTTTTGCAGCTGGTAAGTGCCATATCAAAGTGGTTAAAGCAGATGGAGAACTGGCATGTGTGGGGAAATAATCATTCTGGTGCCCTAGAAGATACTGTACCAAGTCACTAAGGAGAAACCTGTAAGTTGCAAGGTAGGACCCAGTCCAAGTGGAAGGGAAAAAGGAAGGAGGCCTGCAGTAAGAATCTGGATCTAAAAGGAAAGGAAACTTTCATCAGGAAAAGGAAGAAAAGAGGAGCCTGGTGCAGTTGTGGACCCGCCCACCTGCCTGCCTATGAGCCAAGCATGGCTGTCTCTTCTCTCCATTCTTCTCAGTTCTTGTCCATGGAAAAGGATGTGCCTCTTGGTGTCTGCTTTCTCTGCCTAGCAATAACAAGCTCTACACAGGTGACATGTGGAGACTGGACCTAGCAGTGCTTTCCTGAGGACCCCTCGCTGCCCCTCTCCCAGGGAGCTTCAGTATTTAATAGTTGGCCCTAGCATCCCTTTACTCATCTGTATTCAATCCCTCCCCAAATTAGATGCCTTATTTGTCAAGTCTTCTCTGGCCAATGCTCTTGGTTCTTTTGCAGCATTTCTAATTCAAGGAGAAATGGCTATCATTGCTGAAGACTTAACCTTGATTTAGAAACTGAGTTCTTGGCCTGGCATGGTAGCTCATGCCTATAACCCTGGCACTGGGAGGCTGAGGCAGGGGGATCACTCAAAGTCAGGAGTTCAAAACCAGCCTGAGCAAGACCCCGTCTCTACTAAAAATAGGAAGAAATTAATTGGCCAACTAAAAATATAGAAAAAATTAGCGGGCATGGTAGTGTGGGCCTATCTACTCGGGAGGCTGAAGCAGAAGGATTGCTTGAGCCCAGGAGTTTGAGGTTGCTGTGAGCTAGGTTGATGCCACAGCACTCTAGCCTGGGCAGCAGAGTGAAAATCTGTCTCAAGAAACTGAGTTCTTCTTTACTCATTGATTTGGTCACATTTTCTAACCAGGTTTGTGGCGTGTGCCACATAAAGTGCTTTGGCCCACTTGTCTGAGTAAAGGCAAATCTCTAAAATTGGATGAAATTCGAGTTGGATTGTTGGATTCTCTAGATGCTTAACTGAATGAAAATGTTAGCTCCCAAGCTTCCCACATGCAACATGTAAAATAGTGACTGTTTATTAAAGGTGCTTTTGCATGTGGCATTGGGCTACAGACTAAAATCTAGGTGTCCCCAGATGCTTCTAGACCTTCAGCATTTATCTGAGATCACACATCTGTCATGAGTTGGCAAGTGGTGGTGGGGGTGAGGGGGGTTCTCCCCATTTCCACTATGTTCCCCAGTTACTCTCCAGCGTGGAGTCTCTGATGTCTAATGAAAGCTGAGCTACACCTGAAGGCCTTCCCACACTCACTGCATTCATATGGTTTCATGCCAGTGTGAATTCTCTGATGTTGACTAAGGGATGAACTCTGGTTAAATGCTTTTCCACACACACTACACTCATAAGGTTTTTCTCCAGTGTGAATTATATGATGTCGAATAAGGGCTGAGCTCTCGCTGAAGAATTTCCCACATTCATTACATTTATATGGCTTCTCCCCAGTGTGAGTCTTTTGGTGGATTATAAGATTTGTGCTTTGGCTAAAGGCCTTCCCACACTCGCTGCACTTGTAGGGTTTCTCTCCAGTGTGTGTCCTCTGATGGTTTGTGAGGTTTGCACTCTGGCTGAAGGCCTTTCCACATGCATTACATTTGTAGGGTTTCTCCCCTGTGTGAATTCTCTGGTGCTGAATGAATGCTGCACAGTAACTGAAGGCCTTCCCACACTCAGTACATTTGTAGGGCTTCTCCCCAGTGTGAGTCCTCTGGTGGTTTGTAAGATTTGCACTATGACGGAAGGCCTTCCCACAGTCACTGCATTCATAGGGCTTCTCCCCGGTATGAATTCTTTGATGCTGAACGAGGGCTGAACAGTCACTGAAGGCTTTATCACACTCGCTACATTTGTAGGGCTTTTCTCCAGTATGAGTTCGCTGATGTTTTGTGAGGTTCGCATTCTGGCTAAAAGCTCTCCCACATTCACTACATTTGTAAGGTTTCTCTCCCGTGTGAATTCTCTGGTGCTGAATGAGAGATGAGCTCTGACTGAAGGCCTTCCCACATTCATTGCACTCATAGGGCTTCTCCCCAGTGTGGCTCTTCTGGTGCTGAGAAAGGGAAGAACAGTAACTGAAGGCTTTGCCACATTCATTACATGCGTATGGTTTCACTCTGTGAGGGTCTATTATTTCTGAATTCTTTTTGAAGTTCTTGGCATGTGTTTCACATTTGCGAGTTCTCACCTCTGTTGGAACTCTCTGTTGTGGAGAGAGGACTGGTCTCAGATTGAAGCTCTTCCCAAGTTCACTGATCCTGCGGTCAGACTCCCTGGGGGCCATCTCTACATCTGTGTCTTGAGATGATTCTTCAGAACTGGCTTGCTCTGGAGGTGATTCAGGTATAATCTTCCAGTCTGAGAAACAGAAAAGCAATTATCTTGTGTTCCCTTGGTGGAAGAAATATAAAAGGCTAAAGGAGTTTTTTGCAAAGCTGTTACACAGGTTTGATGACTCACCTCCTTTCACCCAGAACATTTCTGAAATCATAAAATAGCAACCAAGATGTTTTTTCAGAGACATTCTGGCATTAGCTGCCATAGCACACTTTTGCCCCTTTCACAACTGCTGAGGGGATGAAACGTACACTAATCTGCCTGTTTCAGATGCAGTACTGCTCTCTGCTCTCTCCTCTTGCCAAGTATTAGGTGCCTCCATGCTATCTTATCCTCACAATTCTCAGTGTGGTTTTGAGCAATAGGCTTACTGGGTTTAAATTCACTTGAGACGGGGTCTTCCTCCCTCACCCACACTGGAGTACAGTGGAGCAATCATGGTTTACTGCAACCTCAAATTCCTGGGCTCAAGCAATCCTCCTGCTTCAGCCTCCCAAGTAGCTGGGACTACAGGTGCACAACACCATGCCCTGCTAACTTCTCTACTTTTTGTAGACACAGGGTCTCACTAGGTTGCCCAGGCTGGTTTTGGATTCTTGGGCTCAAGTAATCCTGCCTTGGCCTCCTAAAGTGTTGGGATCACAGGCATAAAAAGCCACTGTGCCTGGCCTAAATAATTCACTTTGAACTGATGATTAGTGCCAAGTAAGATGAATTTCTCCACCTGTCACGTCAGCCAAATTAATGGTTAATTCTGGAGTGTTGGAAAGGGTGCAGCATAATGAGATCTCATACACTGCAGTGGCTTTACCAACTGGCACCACTTCTCTGGAGAGAAGTCTGGTCACAGGTGTCAAGTATCTTTAAATGTTGGCACTGGAATTCTACTTGTAAGAATTTATCCTAAGGAACTAACTATAGATTACACAAGGCTCTATGCACAAGAATGCCCATCATAGCATCATTTGTCAAATGAGATGCAAACACCTAAATGTTTGATAATAAGGGAATATAGATAAGGAAGAGGGATGCTATTCAGCAATTATAGGTCATGCTTTCACGTCTGAAGTGTGTACACTAAAATTCTGTTGTAGAAAGGTATTAAAAATTTTTTTGAATATTCTCCAATGATATTATAATAAAATTTAAAAGCATGCTTTCAAAGAATATGTAGTGATTTAAAAACAATATATTAAGTGAAAAAAGGAATATATAAAATTATAAATATGCGTATCTCACTTTTAGAAAAATATATTACTGCATTTTGTGATATGAAGTTTGATGTGTGGTGTGGGATTATAGAGGATCTTTATTTTTTTGTTTTCCAAATTTTAAATAAACTTGAATCATTTTTACTAGAAAAAATTATTCTTAATAGAATAACATTGCTTTTATAAAACCAGAAAATAATTTTTTAAGTTCTTGTTTTAAAGAGTTAATGATGATTCTTAACTTTCTTTGAGACCTCTTTCATATTAAGAGAAAACTTTAAATGTGAATTAATGTACATTCAATGCATAATGACTTTCTGGTCATTGAAATATTCCTATCACCTAGTGACTTTGTAGCTGTTGTAACACTGTAGTGCAATAAATGCATTAGTCATGTGTTTGTGGTGATGCTGGTGATGTATGGATTTACTATACTAGCTATCGTTATTTTATTTTATTTTATTTTATTTTTTTGAGACAGTTTTACTCTGTTGCCTGGGCTAGAGTGCCATGGCATCAGCCTAGCTCGCAGCAACCTCAAACTCCTGGGCTCAAGAGATCCTCCTGCCTCAGCCTCCTGAGTATCAGGACTACAGGCACACACCACCACGCCTGGCTAATTTTTTCTATTTTTAGTAGAGATAGGTCTCGCTCTTGCTCAGGCTGGTCTGGAACTCCTGGCCTCAAGCAATCCTCCCTCCTCAGCTTCCCAGAGTGTTAGGATTACAGGTGTGAGCCACCTTGCCAGATGGAGTTATTGTATATTCCTTCTACTTATAGAAAAAAAGTTAACTAAAAAAGCCTCAGACACCTCCTTCAGGAGGTATTCCAAAAGGTGGCATTGTTATCATAGATGGCAGCTCCATGCATGTTATTGCCCCTGAAGACCTTCCAGTGGCACAGATGTGGAGGAGGAAGACAGTGATATTGATGATCCCGACCCTGTGTAGGCCTAGGCTAATGTATGTGTTTGTGTCTTAGTTTTTAACAAAAGTTTTAAAAGTAATAAATAAACTTAAATAGAAAAAATTTATAGAATAAGGATATAAAGAAGGAAAATATTTTTGTACAGCTGTACAATGTATGTTTTAAGCTAAGTGTTATTACAAAAGAAAAAGTTAAAAATATTTAGAAGTTTATAAAGTTACAGTAAGCTCAGGTTAATTTATTATGAAAGAAAAAAGGTTTTTTATTTAGTGTATCCTAAGTGTACAGTGTTTATAAAATCTATAGTATTATACATAATGTCCTAGTCATTCACTCACCACTCACTCACTGACTCGCCCAGAGCAACTTCCAGTCCTGCAAGCTTCATTCATGGTAAGTGCCCTATATACAGTTAACCATTTTTTAAATCTTTTTTACTGTATTTTTACTATACCTTTTCTATATTTAGAGATACAGATACTTACTATCATCTTACAACTGCCTACAGTATTCAGTACAATAACATGCTGTATAGATTTGTAGCCTAGGAGTAACAGGCTACAGCCTAGGTGTGTAGTAGTCTATCCCATCTAGGTTTGTGTTAAGTATGCTGTATGATATTCACATCACGATAAAATCACCTAATGGGTTTCTCAGAATATAGTCCTGTTGTTAAACAACACGTGACAGTATATTTATAATGCATTAAAATGCATAGAGCCCCAGACCTCCCGGTCTCCTACAAAGAAGAGGCCTGCAGGAAGGAATGGAGTTTTAGGGAGGTCTATGAAGCTTCTTTCCATAAGGGTCAGTTTTTCTTTATTTCTCAGAGGAGAGAGGAGCAAGGATAGTTCTAGGTAGCCTTTCTTTGAATGTCTATGCAGAATCTTGACCCAGAATGCCTAGGTTCCAAATCTTGGCTCCATGTCTTACTAGCTTTGTGACTTTGGGCAGATTATGAAATCTTTCTATGCCTTGGATTTATCATCTATAAAGCGGCTCCCTCACAGAATTACAGTGAGAATTACATGAGTCAAGACAAATAAGGGACCCAGAACAGTGCTTGAGGCATAGTAAATATCAGTGTGCTTGATGTTAATATCTTTTGGACCTTTTCATTGAAAACCATCCTAAAGTACAAAACACGCTTCCTCTAAATTTCATGTGCATAGCAATACCAAATCTGCTGCGAGCAGATGTTCCCATCCCATAGCAGGTTCGGAGTGTCTCTATGTAACCTGGTATTCACTTGTATGTGGGTTTGACAGCTCTTAGATCATCTGAGTAAAACATGGAAAGGAGAGGAAAAGTGACAAGAAAGAAGCTATGGGAGACAGGGGCAATTCAGAAAACCACGTGATATTCACAAATGACTGTCCCTCAGCTAACCTCCCCAAGTGCTGGCTTCTGTGTAAGACTGTCTGATGACATCTTAGACCCAGCACACGCAAAACAGAGCTACTGACTTTCCCTTTCAAGCCAGGATCTTTGCCAGTTTTCCCATTTGTCCACTGTTCAGGCCCAAACACTAGGATCATCCTTAATGCTTCTTTCCTTCACATCCCACATCCAGTCCCCCAGCAAGTCCTGTTGCCTTTAACACCAAAGTACATCCGGATTCCTCTAAAAGGCTGCCATCACCTCTCAATGGACTGTCCATGACAGCCTCCTCCTAACTGATCTCTCGCTTCTACTCCTGATCCCTAAGGCCTATTCTCCACACATCTGCTGACTTCTTTCTAAACATAAGTCTTGTCCCTTTCCTGCTTCAAAACCCTTCGATGGCTCATTTTCTTAGGTGAATAAAATCCAAATGCCTTACCATGGCTACAGTTGTCCCACATGATCTGTCCCCTGTATACCACTCTCCCTCCTGTTTACTAAGCTCTGGCCACATAAGAAGCTTTGGTCTTCTGATCCTAAAACAAGTCAAGCTCATTCCCACAAAGCTTGAGGTCTTTCCTCTTCCTCAGATCTTCGGCAGCTCCCTTCCCCTCTCTATGCCCCACTCAGCCCCCTACTCCAGTCACCAGTCTCTTGCCCTGTTTTATTTACTTCACAGCACTGATCAGCATAAAACATATCTGGGCCAGGAGCAGTGGCTCACACCTGTAACCCCAACACTTTGGGAGGCTGAGCTGGGAGGATCACTTGAGGCCAGGAGTTTGAGACCAGGCTGGGCAACATAGCAAGACCCCGTCTCTACAACAAACTTGAAAATTAGCAGGGCATGGCCAGGTGCAGTGGCTCACAGCGTGTCTATAATCCTAGCACTCTGGGAGGCCGAGGCGGGAGGATCGCTCAAGGTCAGGAGTTTGAAACCAGCCTGAGCAAGAACGAGACCCCGTCTCTACTACAAATAGAAAGAAATTAATTGGCCAACTGAAAATATATATAGAAAAGAAAAAAAATTAGCCAGGCATGGTGGCGCATGCCTGTGGTCCCAGCTACTCGGGAGGCTGAGGCAGAAGGATTGCTTGAGCCAAGGAGTTTGAAGTTGCTGTGAGCTAGGCTGATGCCACGGCACTCTAGCCAGGGAAACAAAGTGAAATTCTGTCTCAAAAAAAAAAAAAAAAAAAAATTAGCAGGGCATGGTGGCATGTGCCTGTAGTCCCAGCTACTCAGGAGATTGAGGTGGATCACTTGAGCCTGGGTGGTTGAAGGTGCAGTGTTCTATGTTGGCGCCACTGCACTCCAGCCTGGGTGACAAAGTAAGACCCTGTCTCAAAAAAAAAAAGTGCATTCATTGTTATGTTTGCTCATTTTATGTTCTTCACTAAGACGTAAGCAGGGACTATGTCTGTTGTCTGTTTATCTACCCCTTGTAACTAAAATGATGCCAGGCATGTACCAAATACTTAATGCACACTTGCTGGCTGATATATTCAATGAATGAGAATGAGCAAAACTGACCAGCAAGGTCTGGGAAACGTCAGTATCTATCACAGAAGTCCCCAAAGTGAGTAGCAGAGTGAAAGGCTCTTTAAAGGCCTGGGTCTATCACTTGGGAGGGATGGTCTGGAATAACAGAGAGCTTGAGCCCAGCCCACGGAGGCACAGTGACGCAGAGGACAGACACACTGTGAGTCACAGCAGAGGTGCCACTCTGTAGATGCAGTGTTTAGTTACTTCAATAGCAGAGTGGAAACTTGCCTCCAATTAGTTCTATTCACTATCATATAGCTCATATAACTGCAGTTGATAACTTTCTTTTTCAGATAGGGTCACTCTGCTGCCTGGGCTAGAGGATGGTGATATAGCTCACTGCAGCCTCCAACTCCTGGGCTCAAGCGATCTTCCTGCCTTAGCCTCCCAAGTAGCTGGGACTACAGGCACACACTACCACAACCTAGCTAATTTTTTTTATTTTTTGTAGAGACAGGGGTCTCACTATTGCCCAGGGTAATCTCAAACTCCTGTCCTCAAGTGATCCACCTGTCTTGGCCTCCCAAAGTGCTAGGATTACAGGTGTGAACCACTGTACCCAACCAACAACTTTTTTCATATATACTAATTTGTAAAATAAGAAAGATTTCACCATTTTTCATATATGGAAACATGATTATATAATTCAGTGCTTTCCCCTGAATCCATGTAGTTAATACACAGCAAGCCAGGACTGAGTACGTGGCTTTCATGCACTGTGGGGTTGTGAGATGTATGTATGTTTTCATCCACTGTTCTTGGCTCATAACTCCCACAGCCCTTGTCACAGTCTTTTTGTTAAAATGTTGGGTCCCTTTAGGACTCAAAAGCAGGCCTCAGGAAGGACTCTCTCTGATCTTCTACTGCTCTAAGCAGAGATCTAATTTGATTGTGGGTCATAAGATCCTCATTCCAGAGAGGGGCTGGCCCCATACCCTGGAGAAAGGAATGCTGCACAGAGAGGCCAAGAAAGTCTGGACAAGCCTTCCTGGGCTTCCCTACTCAGTCTGTTAGTAGTAGATCATGCCCTTTTTGTTTAATCGCATTTCGACATAGTTGTCTATGTTTCATTCATGCCTATCCAGTGAAGTCTCCAGAAAAGGCCCAAGAGGACAGGTTCAGGGAGCACTTGGACAGCTGAACACACCAGGTTCCTAGAAGGTGGCATGCCCAGAGAGGACACAGAAGCTCTGTGCACCTTCCCCTGCCCCCATACCTCACCTTATGTATCTCTTCATC
Source organism: Mirza zaza (assembly GCA_008750895.1). Lineage (NCBI taxonomy): Eukaryota > Metazoa > Chordata > Mammalia > Primates > Cheirogaleidae > Mirza > Mirza zaza. The sequence continues at coordinate 56,538 of VSMD01031884.1, read as the reverse complement.
TGTATCCTTTATATTATAATAAGCCAGGAAACGAGTTTCCCTGAGTCCTGTAAGCCACTCTAGCAAATTAATGGAATCCAGAGAGGGGGTTTGTGGGAACCCCAACTTGAAGACAGTCAAAAGTTTCAGAGGCCCAGACTTGTGACTGGTGGGAAGGGGGCTGCTGCCTTGTGGGACTGAGCCCTCAAGCTGTGGGATCTGATGCCATCCCCAGGTAGACGGTGTTGAAATTAAATTGGAGGGCCTCTGGTGTTTGTTATAAAAATACTTACTTGATGTATGAGGGGAAAACAGTTCTAGTTTTTCCACTCTGATGTGCCCAGAGTTGCTTCTACTGCCTTACACTACTGCCTCAGAGCACACGCTTGGGAATGCCCCTTCCCAACTTCCGTTTCTAATAATGTGGTGACTTGAACCTTTTGGGGCAACTAGACTGGGTTGAATACTGCTCCCCCACCATGCTCCTTGGAACTTCAGAATGTGTCCTCACTTGGAGATAACATCTTTGTAGATATAATCAAGTTGAGGCCCTACTGGATTAGAATGTACCTTTTTAAAAAACAGAAATTTGGATGCAGATAGAGAACAACACCATGTGCCGAGAGAAGCAGAGATTGGAGTGATGCAGCTAAATGGCAAGGCACACTGAGGACACTCCTGGCATCCACCAGAAGCTGGAAAGAGGCGAGGAAGGATCCTACCCTAGAGTCCTCAGAGGGAGAACCGCCTGCTGACCCCTCAATTTCAGACTGCTAGCCTCTGGAACCATGAGAGGATCAATTCTGTTGTTCTACTCCACCCAGCTTGTGATGGTTATGGCAGCCCTAGGAAACTGACATAGTAACCTTTTTAGGATCCTGAATGCCTCTGAGACTATGAATACTTTTCCCAGAAAAATGCAGTTGTTCCCCTAGCCACAAGACACTGCATCCAATTTCTGAAGTTCTGTACAGGGTCTATGGATTCAGGTTAAAATGCCCAAAATAACAAACAGGGGGTGTGCTGGGAAGGAGGGTAGCTCTTGGGAGGAGGAAACAGCAAGACCAATGAGGCTCCCTGGAAGCAGTTTCAGCAAGTAGGAGAGGTGCTGGGGGCCCCAGTGACGGCTGAGGTAGTATAGGACAGGTTGCTTAGACAGAGGATAGTAAGATGGGAAGAAGACACGGTTCTAAGGAACCATGCAGAAAAACGTGCCATAGGCTTTGCACCCATTGCCTTATGAGCAACAATAATTTATCACTAAAGAAATAAAGCAACAAACAAATAAGCAGGCTATATTTTTAGAAAAATGTAAAATGTTATCACCTTAAAGTGGTTTAATTCATTTTTACCTTTGATGCTTTAAGTCTCAAATACCCAAACTGACTGGATCCCCAGGGGAAAGCTAGAGGCCCTACCAGAGGGCCCACTAGGGCAGAGGCTGTGATACGACGGTGGGGGAGATAGCAGCTTCAGATGAGTAGCAAGGGAGAAACAGGAGAAACTATGGTTTTCCTTTCTTCTCTTTTTCCTGAGTTTCTTTGTATCAGTTCTTTAGAAAATTCTGGCACAGCCATGCAGAGGAAAAGGAGGAGAAGAATCCAATTAAGGGGCAGGCAGAGTGGCAGCAGGAGCTGTCACAGCTGGTGGTATGGGTTAAAGGTGGGCATCGAAGATCCTCAGCGAGGCGAACCCTAAGCAGAGAATGTTCCAGGCCACCACGGATGACTCTTGTTCCTCACAAATAAGAAAGGATACTACTCTTCTAGAGGCCAGTAATACCACGTTTCCCCCAAACACCTCCCAGCCATGGATGACTTTGTGAGGATGAGGGAAGGAATAGTGAGCTTTGGAGTCAGACAGAGCTTGCTTCAAATCCCAGCCTCGTCACTTTCTGAGATGCACCAGAGGGATGGTGTTTATTCCTCCTCTTTCCTAGCGGAAGGTCTCTGTAGGCACACTTGGCAAACAGGTACTTTCACTTTGCTTCCCCCAAGCCTGCACCTCTCCGTTCTCTTATTTCCCAGGAGTGGCGGGGTAGCCGTCAGGTCAGCTGTGAGGCTTTGTACCAGTGCATTACCCCCCTCAGCTTCATTTCCTCATCTGTAAAATGGAGATAATATCTACCTTGGAGGGCTATTACACTAAGCAAATGCACTAATGTGGGTTTCAAAGTGGCTTTTTCACAGGTGTAACGCCTGCTCCCTTACCTGGACAGGAACTTCGTAGGTCTTCTCCCTCCAGCATCCACGGGCCTTCTCTTTGTTCCAACTGGGAGTTCACGCCAGACTGGGAAACTGAAAGTCCTATTCAAGGGGAAAAATAGGCTCTAGAGATTGTGCTAAGTATAGACAGCCACCCAGAACTCAGAGGAGAGGAAACAGGCCAGTCAGGGTGTTTATTTCATTCATCTAACAAATATTTATCAAGCAGTTACTTGGTGTGTGCACAAGGGGATACAGGAGCAAATAAGAGAGACACGGTGCCAAGATCTTTGTAAAACTTTTCTGGAAGGAGCTAAAGAAACAGCCTCAAGGAGGAGTCATGCTTGGGAACTAAGCTAAACCCAGATGGGAACTTACTGAATATGAGGAACTGACCTGAGGGCTACCCTGCCCCTCCTGGGAAATGAGAGAGCAGGGAGGTGCAGGCTTTGGGGAAGCAAAGTGAAAGTGCCTGTTTGCCAAGTGTGCCTGTAGAGACCTTCTGCTAGGGAAGAGGAGGAATAAACATGGTCCCGCTTGTGCATATAAGCAATTAAGAGATCTCCATATACTAGAAAGAAAATGCTGAGGATTTTCAAAATTAAGTGCATTCTTAATCTTTTTTTTTTTTTTTTTTTGAGACAGAGTCTCACTTTTGTTGCCTGGGCTAGAGTGCTGTGGCGTCAGCTTAGCTCGCAGCAACCTCAAACTCCTGGGCTCAAGTAATCCTCTTGCCTCAGCCTCCCAAGTAGCTGGGACTACAGGCATGCACCACTATGCCTGGCTAATTTTTTTTTTTTTTTTTTGAAACAGAGTCTCACTTTGTTGGCCAGGCTAGAGTGAGTGCCGTGGCGTCAGCTAGCTCACAGCAACCTCAAACTCCTGGGCTCAAGTGATCCTCCTGCCTTAGCCTTCTGAGTAGCTGGGACTACAGGCATGCGCCACCATGCCCAGATAATTTTTTTTTCTATATATATTAGTTGGCCAATTAATTTCTTTCTATTTGTAGTAGAGACAGGGTCTCATTCTTGCTCAGGCTGGTTTCGAACTCCTGACCTTGAGCAATCCACCCGCCTCGGCCTCCCAGAGTGCTAGTGCTAGGATTACAGGTGTGAGCCACCGTGCCTGGCCTAATTATATATATATATATGTTTAGTTGGCCAATTAATTTCTTTCTATTTATAGTAGAGATGCACGCAGTCTCGCTCTTGCTCAGGCTGGTTTTGAACTCCTGACCTTGAGCAATCCACCTGCCTCAGCATCCCAGAGTGCTAGGATTACAGGCGTGAGCCACCACGCCTGGTTGCATTCTTAATCTTAAAGAAACAGTTTCCTTACCCAGGAGGACCAAGTTCCTGGACTTTTCTGGTATCCCCTCCTTGAATCTGACCCTTGGGGTAGGGACCAGGTGCCTCCACCCCTCCTGGGCAAAAACAGATCTGGAGTTAGGAAGTGAGGACAGGAGCTATAAGGCATGCAGGTGACAGCTTAAGCAGTTCGTGTAACAAATAGGCACTTACTCTATGCAGTGTACCCTCTGCTAGTTGAGGGTGGGAAAGCCAGATGGAATGGGCAGAAACTAACCAGAGGATAACACCAAAGGTTTGTTTTGTAGCCTGGACTAGAGCACAGTGGCGTTACCATAGCTCACTGCAGCCTCAAGCTCCTGGACTCAAGGGATCTTCCTGCCTCAGCTTCCCAAGTAGCTGGGACCACAGGTGTGCACCACCACGCCTAGCTAATTTTTCTATTTTTTGTAGAGACAGGGTCTTGCTCTTGCTCAGGCTAGTCTCAAACTCCTGAACTCAAGTAGTCCTCCCGCCTTGGTCTCCCAAAGTGCTAGGATTATAGGTGTGAGCCACTGCATCTAGCCAACACCACAGTATTAACATAAGGCAGTAATTATCCTCTGGCGAGGTCACACAGGAATCTCAGACACAACAAACAGGAAAATCCACCTTCACTTGCTGTTCCTTATCTATTCCCAGCTCAGGGAATGGTTCTTCTGCTCAGCTAGTTGGCCAAGCTAGAAACCTGGATGTTATCCTCTCCTTTTCTGCAGCTCCCCCAAATCAATTCCTACTGATTCTTCTTTCTAATATCACCAGAATATACCATTTCTTTCCATTCCCCCGCCACTGCCTTGTTATAAGCCAGTATCATTTTCCAGATTATCACTAGTCTCCTAATTTCTAATTTTACCTGCACTTCCAATCCATCCTTCACGCTGAGAAATGCACTAAATGGAACAAAGAGGGTCATTTTTTTTAAACTAAGAAATATTTAAAATATTTGGGTAACTTTAAAATAATCAAGAAAGTAAAATCATGTTAAAGATACAACTGTCATGAACCAAATAACAAAGAAACACATACATAAAGGAAGAACTGCAGGGAATACAAGAAAAAACTGAAAATATTTTAGTTTTGAGAGATGTTAAAATAACTCAGTCATGAGTTAGCCCAAAATGAACAAATAAACAAAAATAAAAATATGGAGGAACTGAGCAATTTAATAAGGTTGAGCTGACAGAGCTATCAAACCCCACACTCTGTCATCAGACTATACTGGTATTTTGTGTTGACAAGAGACACGGATTCTATTTTTATAAAGCATTGATCAGCCAATCGGCAAACAAATCAAAATAATAATTTTGGAATGTATAAAGAAATAAAATCCAAAGCCAAAAACTTTCAATGTAACAAGGAATGAAGAAGTTAAGAATTCAACTCAAGAAGTTAAAAAAATAATTTTAAAATAAATCTGAGGAAAGCAGAAGTAAAAATTAATAAAGAGATAAGGAAATCTAAGAGCAAACTTCTAAAAAGTGAAAATAAATAGGCTATTACCTAGTCCAATCAAGAAAAAAAAGGGGAGAAGACAGTTCCTACTCTCATAGAAGGACTATGATAGAATGTGTTTGATAGAATATGTTAGAAATGGTTTGGTAGGCTGGGCGTGGTGGCTTACGCCTGTAATCCTAACACTCTGGAAGCCCGAGGTGGGTGGATTGCTCGAGGTAAGAAGTTGGAAACCAGCCTGACCAAGAGTGAGACCCCATCTCTACTATAAATAGAAAGAAATTAATTGGCCAACTAATATATATATATATATGTAGAAAAAATTAGCCGGGCATGGTGGCACATGCCTGTAGTCCCAGTTACTCGGGAGGCTGAGGCAGTAGGATTGCTTGAGCCCAGGAGTTTGAGGTTGCTGTGAGCTAGGCTGACGCCACGGCGCTCACTCTAGCCTGGGCAACAAAGCGAGACTCTGTCTCAAAAAAAAAAAGAAATGATTTGGTAGAATACTCTTTAAAAAATTGGGAAATTTTCATTGCTAAGTGGAAATAAAAAAGTTACAAAGCAGAACAAACCCACATTGGCAAAATATAGGAAAGGAAGAAAATGAAAGGACACAAATCAAAATGTTCAGTGCTATCTCTTTGTGAGATTAAGGGTGATTTTATAAAATTTTTCTTTGTGTTTTCTAAATTTTCCAGGTTTTCTGCAGTAAACATGAATTACTTGTAAATAATTCATGTTCACTACAGAAAACCTGTAAAAAACAAAAAACAAAGTGCAAGCCTACCCTACTATTAATATTAGGAAAAAAAGATTGTCTCTGAAAGCTCTGAGAGTTGATTTCCAGCTTACCGGGGGCCCAGCTGTGAGAAGACCAGCAGCCATCCCTTCCTCTCTTGTGCTTTCCTTTTGGGGAAGGGCAGTATCTGAAGAAGGTGATACTGGAGGAAGAGAAAGAAACCAATGAGGCATAAAAGTTAGCAGCTTATGGAGTCACCAATTCTCACTATGAAGAGTTATTTCAAAGGACATAGTGCATGGGCTGAATTTGTAGACCTGCAATGCAATGTAAATTTTCCCATTCCCTCCTACCTCAGAAATTCCATCAATTCACTCTGATGTAAGGAGGCATTATGGTGTAACAGACTTTCAAGTTTCCAAGATCCACCAGTCACCAGCAGTGTGCAAATCATGTAACCTAAGTCTCATTTTTCTCATCTGTAGGATAATCTCTTGTAAGGTTGCTGTGAAGATTAAAGGAATATACAGACAAAGCAGCTGGCACAATGCCTAGCATGTAAATATACAGTTTATAAATATTATCTATTACTTAGTTCTTTGGAGAAACTAGCCCTGCAAATTTAAGACATTTCCTTAAATCAAAAGAGGAAGTAATGGCCGGGAGCACTGGCTCATACCTGTAATCCCAGCACTTTGGGAGGCCAAGGTGGGAGGATCACTTGAGCCCAGCAGTATGAGACCAGCCTGGGCAACACAGTGAGAACCCATCTTCTACAAAAAAATATCTGGGCATGGTTGTGTGCGCCCCTAGTGCTAGCTACTCAGGAGGGTGAGGTGGAAGGATCACTTGAGCTCCAGAATTTGAGGCTGTAGTGAGCTATGATCGTGTCACACAGCACTACAGCCTGAGCAACAAGGATTCATCGCAGGAATGCAAGGTTGGTTTGACACACAGAACTCAATCAATAGACCATATAAATAGAGCAATAACAAACCCCTATATGATCATCTCAATAGACACAGAAAAAAACATTTTATAAAATCTAACACCCTTTCATGATAAAAAAAAAAAACTCAACAAACTAGAAGTAAAAGGTAACTTCCTCAACTTGATAAAAATGCACCATTGATCTCATACTTAATGGTTAAAGACTGAAAGCTTTTCTCCCTTAAGATCAGGAACAAGAAAAGGATGTCTGCTCCAATTCTATTCAATATTAAATAGAAATGTTCTGGAATTAAATACCTAAAACTCTTAGAAGAATACAGGAATAAATCTTGGCAATAAATAAATTATTTATAACTGAGAAGTACAGGCAAAAAAAAATAAAAAGATAAAAATAAATAAATAAATAAATTATTGCCTAATCTCAGATTAGGCAATAAGTTCTTAGATACGTAGACACCAAAAGAACAAGCAACAAAAGAAAAGACAGATACACTGAATTTCATCAAAATTAAAAACTTTGTGCATCAAAGAACACAATCTATCAAGAAAGTAAAAAGAAAACCACAGATTGAGGGCAAATATTTGCAAATCATGTATCTTTCTTACAACTCAACATCAAAGACAACTAAATTTCAAATGGGCAAAAGATGTGAATAGACATTTCTCCAAGCAAGACATATAAATAGCCACTAAGCACATGAAACTCAAAATTATTAGTCATTTGGAAAAACCAAATCATAAGCACAGCGAAATAACACTTCACAACCAAGATAGTCATTATTATTAATAAACAACATGGAAAATAACAGTGTTGATGAGGATGTGAAGAAACTGGGACCCTCATACACTGCTGGTGATAATATAAAATGGTGCAGTTGCTATGGAAAACAGTTCAGCAGTTCTTTTTTTTTTTTTTCTTTTTGTTGAGACAGAGTCTCACTCTGTTGCCTGGGCTAGAGTGCTGTGGCGTCAGCTAGCTCATAGCAACCTCAAACTCCTGGGCTCAAGTGATCCTCCTGCCTCAGCCTCCTGAGTAGCTGGGACTATAGGCATGTGCTCGCTAATTTTTTAGCTAATGTCCGGCTAATTTTTTCTATATTTATTTTTCGTTGGCCAATTTCTTTCTTTCTTTTTTTTTTTTTAGTAGAGATGGGGTCTTGCTCTTGCTCAGGCTGGTCTCAAACTCCTGACCTTGAGCGATCCACCAGCTTCAGCCTCCCAGAGTGCTAGGATTATAGGCGTGAGCCACCACGCCCGGCCCCTTCAGCAGTTCTTAAAAAAGTTATATGACACAGTAATTCCACTCCTAGTTACATACTCATGAGAAATAAGAAACATGTCCACACAAATTTCACTGAGGAATGGATTAAAAAAATAGTGATATATCCATACAATGGAATATTATTGAGTCAGAAAGACGAATGAAGTACTGATGAACCTTGAAATGAACCTTGAAAACACTATGCTATGTGAAAGAAAAACAAAAAAGGTCACGTATGAGTCCATTTATATGAAATGTCTTGGGCAAACTCCAGAGACAGAAAGTAGAGCAGTGGATGCCAGAAACTCGTGGAGAAGTGGGTATGAGGTGTCTTTTCTGGATGATGATAATGTTATGGAACTAAAGAGTGGTGATGGTTGCACAACTTTGGGAATATACTAAAAACCACTGAACTGTACACTTTAAAAGGGTGAATATTATGGTATGTGAATTACATCTGAATAAAAGAAGTAAACAGATTTGGATATGGGCCTTAGTACAGACGTTTTGATATTGATTTGTACTTAACCCAGCTGCATCTTATTTTCCTCTTGTAGGATGGGGAGGAGGACGACCATCTGACCTGCTTTCCCAGGTCTCCGGGGAAGACAGCATGAAATGCTGGGTGTAAAATTGTTCTTCATTCTTCCAGTGCAAGACCAAACACAAAGACCCCTTGATCTAAGGGATAACACCAAATGCTAGATGTGAATTTGCACTTGAAGAGTGACAGACCAAATACAGAGTCCTCTGGATATAAGGAAGGATGGCACAAGCCTCGATTTGTTAAGACTTCCCACACATTTGTTCTGTACTGCTTTCAAGATACTAAAAAAATATGTTATTTTAATTCATAAACACAATTCTTAGAGGTAAACAAAGTAGTTAACGCTATTTTGTCCTTTCTTTCAAGGAGAAACACAGGATAAGAGACTTGGCCGGCACCCCACAGCTTTAACAAGAATCTGGGCCTTCTAATTGCAAATTCATCTATCCTCCACCACTTCACAACCCTACTGGGCTGAACCTGACCTCAAACTTTCCTGGGCTGCCAAGCGTCCATGGCTGCTTCTAGAAAGGCTAGGAGAACAGAAGTGGTAGAGGAGTCCCTAGGTACGTCTCATTTTCCTCCCCAGGAACCCACTTCTCTCTAGTCTCTAATGCCATCGGTCTAACAGGCAGATTGGGGTAAGGTGTAGAGTACTCAGAGATCATGCAGGCCTGAAGTTCTCAAACGTTTTCGACCCCAGAATTCTTTGCTCAATAAAGGACTGTCTCCAAATACTTGTGGGAAAGATAACCGGGCTTCTGTGCCGCGGCGCAGAGCAGCATCAGTGGGAAACTGGAACAAGCAGCCAGTTCTCCCGCAAATCGCTCCCTCCAGCGCTCCTCCTCACCTCCTTCCTCCAGCATTTGAGTCCCACCTCGCGCCACCTCTCCCCAGCAGTTCTCTGGGCGTCAGGGTCGCCCCACAGCAGCTTCCGCCTGGTCTGCTGGGCTGCTCGGACAGCTCCCGGGCCGGACTCCCCTGCTTTGGCCTCTCCCCTCAGAAGCCGGGTCTGAGCCTACGGTGCCTGGCCCTGCCCAGCCGAGTCTTCCGCTCCGCCTCCCTACTCACAGCCACGCCTCTGCTCGGCCTTATGCAGAACCTGGGTGGAAAAGCCGCCGCCGGCTTTCCGAGAAAACCACTTGCAAACAGCGACCCGCCAGCGCTCAAACACTTCAGCCCCGGGCACTGCCGGAACGCCAGGACCCCGCTCTCGCGCCAAGGGGACGCACCTGACTGCGCCACTTCCTGTCATGCGCACAACCCTCACCGCCCGCCCCAGAGGACTACATTTCCCAGAAGTGTTTGCGGGCGTCGGTCCCAGCCAAAGCCTTCTTCTTTCCGGCTGCCGGATTTGTGATCCGCACACCGTCAGGGACCGTACTTCCCCCAGAGAGGCTTCTGCCTGTCCTTGCTCCCAGAATCTATAACCCATCATGCTTTCTTGTTGCACATGTCTTTCAGGTCCACCAGAATCCTATGGCAGGGGGCCTCTGGGACAGGAAGCAACTTGGCTGTCAAGGACTCGGAACGGTGGTCCTCGCGCAGGTGCAGACTACGCTGGTTCTGGGTACCAGAGTTCCCCTCCGTGGTTGGGCGTGCCTTGGACAGGGCCATCCCCAGCCAGCTTCAAGGCCCAAACTCAAAGTTTTGGAAGAGTAAAGGAAATGAGAGCCCCTCAGTTTAAACAGGGCAGCTATGAGTTGGTGGCCTGGAACCCTGAAAGTGTAAACATTTGACAGCAAGGGGGTAATTGCTGCAAGTAATCTCAGGGACAGAAGCGCACTTGCTAGTGTTTGGTTGAGAAAGGAGGTTACCGAATATTACGTCCTTTGAAAGGGCTTCCCTGCTGTGGGCGGGGATGTTTCAACGGGCTTTCCCAAAGCAGAGCACTGATGAAATTTCTCCTGAAGCCTATTGGAAATTATTCACTTCTCAAGCAAATTTCCGAGGACCAAGCAATTTTTCGTTTTAAAGGCATTATGTTGTTAAAGAGAGGGGAATGGGTTAATGGGAAATAAATGAGAGTGGGGGTACTAAGGCCTCTTTTCATTTTACACTGTTTCTGTCCCTTGCAATCACAGCTGGTGGCATTTTTGCCAATATAATTTTCTTAACTTTGTGGGCTTTCTATGAATCTTACTGGGATTCACTCCATAGGACAAGCCACACCCACAAGTCTCTTTGAGCTAGCCTTTCTCTACTTTGGGCGTCTACAATTTCAGGCTTACAATTTGAGAAGTCAGAAGTCTAAAATGGGTCTTACTGGGCTAAAATTAAGGTGTTGACATTGCTGCATTCCTTCTGGAGCCTCTAGGGGAGAATCTGTCGTTTGCCTTTTCCAATTTCCAGAGGCTGCCTGCATTCCGTGGCTTGTAACCCCTTCATCCATCTTAAAAGTCAGTAACCTCAGGCGCAGTCCTTGCGTTGCTGCCATCTCTCTCCTGCTGCCCTCTTCCACTTTTAAGGACCCTGATGGTTACACCACCAGGGCCCCACCAGATAATTGAGGAGAATCTCTACTTTAAGGTCAGCTGATTAACAACCTTAATTCCATTTGCAACCTTAATTCCCCTCTGCATGAATAAGCTAACTTATTCATAGGTTCTGGGGATTAGGATGTGGACCTCTTTTAGAGGTGGCATTATTCTTCTGACCACTGCAGGGATGAGAAAACCACACTGAAGTGAATGGATACCAGGAGTCTGTGACCCAGCTGGTTGAAGGGTGGCAGGGATGTCCCAGACTTGCCAATTCTCAGGAAAGCTGGATCCAGAGTGCTTTTTGGATCACTGGGAGATATGTGGCTCTGTTCTAAACTTACTGCACTGGTAGTTTCAGGATTGAATCTGATCAGGAGATGTTCTCCAGTGAAACTGATGTGCTCCTGAGCTTGAGAATCCTGGGTATCCAATCTCCTGAGGAGAGAAACTGGGCTCAAGTGGCTTAAGTTTCTTGTGAAAGAACTTTATTACCTTGAGAGGAAACAATTAGACTGGCATGGGATGGAGAGGGCACTTAGGGAAGAGGAAGTATTTCCTGCCCCTGGGCCAGGAGGCCAGAATGAGTTAACCTTACCCCTCTGTCTGGCCTCCTGTGTTGAGGAGGCCAGAGAAGACAGATCAGGGAGAGGAGATGGGCCCCCAGGTAAGCTGTGGCCAGCTTCAGGCCATTGCCTCCACCTGAGGACACATGTGGAGATCAGAGAGCACCCAGGAGCAAGTGCCAGCTCTCCCATCCCAATAGCAGCCAGAAGTGCCATGGCCCTGGCTGCTCTGACTCTGTCCTTGTGTGACCTGAAGCACAGTCACATAATGCTTAAAAAGAGATTCTGTCTTGCCTCTTCAGCCAGCACGAGCAGTGTCCTGTCCCCTTAATACAGTGGTTCTCAGAGTGAGATGCCCAGAGCAGCGTAATCAGCATCCCCTTAGAACTTGTTAGAAAAGCACATTTTGGGGTCTCCACACCTATAAAACTGGAATTCTGGGGGCAGGGTTCAGCAGTCTCTGATGTGACAGTCCTTCCAGTTGATCCTGATATATGCTAAAGTTGAGAACCACCAACTCAGAGGAGATGGTTTTGTGGAGCAAATAAATGAACTGTAGGAAAGGCCACATCCAGCTAACTCCCTCCAGAAGCACATTCCAGGCACCCTGCCCCTTGTCTTTTTGCTCTGAGTCACACAGGCTGATAATGGTTTCAGGAGGGCACACAAACTCCTTCCTGCCCCAGGACCTTTGCACTTGCTGGGCTGTAACCAGCAGCACTCACAGGCTGGCTGCTTCCCATGCATGATGTCTGGCTTAGCCTATGTCAATCCTGGGAGGGGTCCTCACGCAGTACCCTGTATAATAACAGCCCTCGCCACCCCCACAGTAACTCTATTTCCTTGCAGCACTTTCCACTTCTGAATCAGTTCTCATTTACTTCTTATCATCCACCTCTCTTTCTCTGGAAGATAAGCTCCATCAGAGCAGGTGCTGTGTTCTTGTTGCCGCTGTGTTGCTAGTGTCTCGGACAGTGCCGAGCACGCAGCAGGTGCCTAAGCGGTAAGTGCATGGGTGATGTTCCCTGAGGGCAGGCACGGGATCTCCTTGGGCTCTTGGGGAGGGCTCCAAGTGCCTTATTGTATTTTTACTTTCTGAGACTGGGTTTCGCTTTGTTGCTCTGGCTAGAGTGCAGTGGCCCAATCATAGCTCAGGGCAAACTCAAACTTCTGGGCTCAAGCAATCCTCCCGCCTTGGCCTCCCAAAGTGCTAGGATTATAGGTGTGAGCCCAAAAGCTGTTCTAGTACTTACTCTTTCTCCCACCCACCCCCAATACTCAAGCTTGGCATTTTCTCTTCTGAGTGTCCAGGAAGGCACAGACACTGTCCTCGGCCTAGTGTGTGACCTCTGTAACTAAGGGAAAGGCTCAGTCCTTGCCTCAGCTCTGAGAAGCGGGGCCTCAGAGATAAGGAGGCCCTCGCAGCCTGTGTCCCTGGGTCCTTCCCCCTATATCTTGGATGAGATTTGTCATTCCAACCCCAGCCTTCCCCTGCCCATTTGTGAGGCCAGGCATAGCTGCTAAGGCAACAGTTGAGCCAAAGTTGTCCTGAAAACTAGAGTCCCATCAGTGGTGGAAAATACCATGTTACCCCTGCTGCTCAGCTATTCATGGAACCGTCTCAGCAGTGTCCTGGCCTGGCCAATGCAGAGGAAGCCACCAAAGCCACTGGGATGAGGAGCCTCAAGTCATGCAGAAACTCCACATAGAGCTTACCGTGTCACACCTCTGTAGGTGCCATTCCCTCCCCAGGGGTGCCTCTGCTGCCTCCTGGCCCGCCCTTCGTGTGTCCTCAGGGGCTTGGCTCTGGGAAGCTTCTGCAGATGCTGCGGGCTCAGCGATCCCTCGTGTGCCAGGCTGCGGAGCCTTTCCCGTCTCCTTGCTCAGTGGCTGACCTCCGCTAGGCCTGTGTCTCCCAGATTTGCTCCCTGAAGACCAAGGAGGGTCTTGGTCATTTTGTCTGCTGTCAGGGGAGGTGTGCCTCCATCTCCCAGTGAGAGATTAGCACGCACGGAAAGTGTTTCGGTGGCAGGGCCTCTGGCATACTGATAGAGTCCTAGTGACCCAGGGACTGAGACCCACAGTCTCACGAGTGACCATGTGATACCAGGCCTGTGACAGAGTGACTCTGCTGCACCAGAGACAGTCAGACCCTACTCGGACTCTCCCCTAACCGTGGAAGGCTCTGCTGACATGCAGGACAGCAGGCCCCACGTGGGGCTGCAGTGGGGCCTGCACCACCCTGCAGCGTGGCCTTCAGGGCAGCTGGTTTCCCAGAGGCCATTTGTGGTTGTCTCAGCAGCGTGTCAGGAAATGGAGTGTGAGCGCAGTAACCTGTGCTCCTTCTGGGACAGTGGCCTGTGCAGGGTGGAAGAAAAAGAGGAGCAGAAGCAGCCAGAAACCAAGTGGAAGCTGGGACATCCATCAGGCCCTCTGCTGATCTTGCAGTGTCCAGCAGGCAGAATGAACTTTGGAGCCATGATCACCAACCCTCTTCTGCCCTGGCAGGGAGCAGAGGCGGTGCCATTCTGCCCACGGCCACAAGGCTCTGTGGGTGCTAACCCGAATGGCCACTATGCTGCAGCGGGTTTGTGGCCTGAGCGCTGCGGTCCCCCTATGGCCAGCCAGCGGGAGGTACCGGAGCCCGTCATGCTCCAGCTGGTGCAATTCCGCCCATGATCACTGGGGGGCGCCAGGGCACCTTGCTGGCAGAAGCCAGGATTCTCCACGTTATCCGGGGGTGGGGCGGGGATCAGGTGAGGGGCAGTGGGCATCAGTGGGCCGTGCAGGTGTCTGCCCTGGGCTGCATCGGCGTGCTTCTGCTGCACCTGTCATCTGGGGATGTTCCATCCTGCCCCCGTCGATGGTCCATTCCTGACGGCGCTGGGCAGAGCAGGACTTTCGGTCTGGCTGGCTCTTGGTTCCCAAAGCATTTTGTGCTCAGATGGGAAGGCTCCACGGGAGTCTAAGGGACCTCTCTGAAGAGTGTGGATCCACAAGTCATTGGCACCTGAAGTGCGTGCTGGCCGCAATCAGCGCTATGGGTGGGAGTTGCTGGGTAGGAGGAGAAGGTAGGAAACGGAATATAAGGAGGAAAGTGTTTAAATATTTCAAATGTCCCTTTAGGAGGCACCCCTGGAGCCTCCCACCAGCCTTGCACACAGCTCCCCACCATCTCCACACCCTCCCACCCTTACCTGGACGTCCTTACCTGGAACAACAGCTGACATCACCTGGGCGCTTATGCTGTGCACACTCAGGGTCACGTGCTTTCAGTTATCTGCTTTCATCCTCATCCTCACAACATGCCCTTGAGGGAGGTGGCATCATTATGCCCACTTAACAGATGGATAAACCGAGGCTGAGAGAGGTTTAGTGACTTGTTCGGGTTACACAGGCACTGAGTGGCACAACAGGACTTGGAACCCTGACTAATACCGAAGACCTGAACCTCGAAGGGTCAAGGGTGGGCGTGGCTGACCGCCAGAAAGTGAACCCACAGGGTGATCTGGGCAGCGCCAGGAGGGCCAAGTTTGTGGAAGTGATGGGAACACACTCTTCTCAAATTGGGTTCACATATAGAGCCCATAAACAATGACCTGATTTTCTGAGTCAAGATCTTTATTTGGCAAGCCAAGTTCCTTCTGATAATGCAGCCACGTGACAGGAGCCAACAGGTGCCAGCACCCAACCTCCCAGAGCATCTCCGGCCGGAAGGTGAAAGGCCAAGGAGCCCTCCTCCTCTTTAGCTGCTTCAGTGTCACAAAGGAGACAGCATGTGCAAGGCTGACCACAGGGCCACAAAGCTCCTCTGAGATGTCCCTCAGTCTGCAGAGCAGCAGCAGGAACTGGACGTGGAGGCTGGCAGCCTTGTAGCCCTGGGAGTGGGCTGCAGAGAGGGGGACAAGAAGGAGGGACCCCAGAGGCCAAGGCTCCGAGGGGCTGTGGTCTTGGATCCCAGCTCCCCAGGGTGGGGGCTCCAGGAGTAAGCCCAGTTCAGAGTCGCAGGCTGGCTCCATCCGGTCTGAAGCCCAGAGCTGGCCCAGCTGGGAGAGGTAGCCACTCACAGAAAGGGGCTGTCATCGCCCCTCAAAATGGGCTGTGATTTGTTCCAAAGTCTTCCCTTTGGTTTCAGGGACACAAAACAAGCTGAAAAGGACGCCGAGGATGCAGAAGGCAGACGTGAGCCAGAAGGCTCCGTAGGGCCTGAGGACGTCCTGCGCAGAGAGGAAGGGCCACAGTGTGCAACAGGGCAGGGGGCCCCCACGTGGTTGAGCTGAGACAGTTCCTGCCACTGGGCAGTGTCCTGACCCCAGCCTGCCCTATGGCCACGCCTACTCTGTGTCCACTCAGCTCTGGGACGTGGACAGTCTGGCTGCCTGAGCGAGCACTGTCCTAGGTGTTGATGCTGTGTGGCTGGGGAAACAGGCTGCAGCCCACAGGTGGGACCCACTATCAAGTGACAGCTGGGTTCCTCTCCTCCGTCTGCCTCCAGGGCCCACAGATGCACCCTCCCCGCTCAGCTGCGGCCCCACCCCGAGGCCCCTGGGCCCAGTGGATTCTCTTCACGGTGCAGTGGGAATGGGCGACCCATCAGCAGGGTGGGCACAGGAGACACGGGGATTCCTGGGGCCCGCTGGCACGGAGGGAGGAGTGAGCAGTCTCCCTCAGTCACAGCCTGTCTCTCCCGGCGCCTCTGCCATGGCCTCCTGGGTGCCAGAACCTAAGTCCCCTCCGTCCTCAGCTCCTCATCCTCTGGGACCTGGTGACCCCTCCCTCTTCGAGGCCTTCTCTCAGCCTCTTTGACACTTGTCCCCCAGGTTACTGTTAGGTCCTTTGTCCCCTCCTTCTTGGCTTCTTCTCCTCCCTTCCTTGCTGTCTGTCCCCTCCTAGGCCCCAGCAAGCCATCTCCACACCCAGTCTCCGCCCGGGCCCTCCGGGTGCTCCTGGGGCAGCCGTGTGGGGCCCAGGCTCCCCGCAGGCTCCAGGCCAGCCCCGGGCGTCCACATCCCGCACTGACCTGCCCCCCCCTATGGCCTGGCCCAGCCCCATGTGTCATCCGCCCACCCCTGCCTTCCCAGCCCTCATCATAAAGGGGACCCTGCCCATCTCATCTACTGCTGTCCCTGGTGCCGTGAACAAGCCTAGACACATTAGGAGCCAGGAAAGCTGGAGGGAACGGCTGACCGGACAGATGACTTGGTCATCTGCTGCAAACCGCCTCTCCATTGGCTGGGAAGCCCCAGGGCAGAGGCCACATCTGCCCCGTGCCTCCACGAGGAGGCAGCACAATGATGAACTGAACTGATGTTTCTGGCAACTTGAGGGCAGGCGCTGTTAGTCCCCTCCAGGAAGCTGGTCCAGAGAAGGCAGCGTCATGCCCAAGGCCACATAGCAAGGAAGTGGTTAAGGGGCAACCTGGGTCCCAGTCCTGGCAACCCTTCCCACACAGACCTTGGGGGGGGCATGCACCCATGTTCCCAATCATTAATTAATAGGAGAGGCCAAGCTGTCCTCCCACCGAGATAGACTGAAGACTCCTGTGGGGTCACAGCCTGGGTTCCCCACCGGCCCCACCCCTGACCAAGACAGCTGGCATCCCAGGTGGGGGGGGCCCCAGCCTACACACAGGGCCACCGACTCTGAGTCATATGCAATGAAAGTGATTTTAAAAAGTGCTTCTCCGCTGACTGCACAGCAGGGAAGGCCATGCGGCCAGCACTCACCATGAGGCTGCTGAACTCTTTTGTCACCAGGAAAGCCATGAGCCAGTTGGTGAGGACGCAGACGCCCGTAGCCACGCCCTTGACGTGCAGAGGGAAGATCTCTGACATGAGGAGCCAGGGGATGGGCCCCCAACCCATAGCGAAGCCTGCAGGAGCAAGACAGGTCAGAGCACACAGAGCCGGGCTCCTCAGCTTGCCGCAGGGCCACAGAGACCCAGCTTCACGGCCTGCGGGGCTGAGGGGTCTGGTCCCACCAGCTCTGCCACTTTTGCTGTGAGGCCTTGGGTTACCCTCTTCCCTTCTAGGCACAGGCTTTGTCTAAGACAGGTGGTGACGGGCCTGCGCGGAGGGTCGCTGTGCAAATGAAGTGAAGAGAACACGGAAGGGCTGAGTTTAGCATCTGGCACGTGGTCAGAGCTATAAACAGAGGGGTTAAGATCTAGGGGACAGAGAGGTGGGGCCGGGCAAGATTGGACTCGCTGAGAGCTGCAGGAAGCAGTAGAGCAGGGCTGGGGCTGACAGGGACCGTCCCCTCACCCAGCCTCCCCCGGGCCCCGTCTCTCACCGGCAATGAAGAGGCACATGCTGCCCACAGCCAACCAGGCCAGCCCCACGCTGGTGTCAATGGGCTCTGTGTAGACAGGTGCCAAGAAGGCCACGTGTGAGGAGTTGCTGGGGCCACCCTCGGTCAGCTTGAAGTAGGCACCAAAGGCGCTCGTGCTGAACACCATGACCACACCTGCGGCGGGAGGAGTGGCTCATGGCGCAGTGTGGCCACAGCACACGGCCTGGGCGCCTCACAGGGACAGGCCCGGCCCCTCAAGAGCAGCCAGCTCAGCATTCCAGCACCTCAGCCCCAGGGGCCCTGACTGGGCAGTGCCACCCCGCCATGCCCCAGACCTCAGCAAACTCCAGGAAGTTCCTGGAGCGAACCCTTCCTCCTGGACCAAGTGTCCATGGGCCGCAGCTCCTGCCGGGGGCCCCGCGTGGACCACCTCCCACTCCTCACAACGGCAACGAGGGAGGTGCAGCCACTGTCCCCGTTTCACAGATGGAGAAACTGAGGTTCGGAGAGGTAAAGTTACTTGCCCACAAGGACCACAAGCTTGAGTCACTTCACCTCCCCTCACCCCACCCCGCCTTCAGTTTCCACATTGGGGTGTCTCCAGGGAGGGTCACTGCTGAGGTTAGAGGCGTGACGCAGTAATG
This sequence comes from Mirza zaza, assembly GCA_008750895.1. Classification (NCBI taxonomy): domain Eukaryota; kingdom Metazoa; phylum Chordata; class Mammalia; order Primates; family Cheirogaleidae; genus Mirza; species Mirza zaza. Next base: position 38,075 of record VSMD01031884.1, on the reverse strand, counting down.
CGTGAGCACAGGGGTGGCCTGGGGGGACTGCTTGGTGAAGAGCTGCTGTCAAATCATGGCCTCATTAGTCTGTGACGTTTGTCCTCACGATTGCTCAGCTGTCCTCCTCCTCCCTCAGCATGGGGAGCCAGCCCAGGGCACTCCGCTCGCACAGGCTCAAGCCCTCACCTGACAGGACCAGGAGCAGCCTCCGCCCTGCCCTGTCCATGATGAGGGCGGCCACAGCTGTGAACAGCACCTGGATGACACCCACGATGACTGAGGCCAGGCTGCTGTCCTAAGGGAGAGGTACGGCGGGGCTGGTCAGCTGGGCCAGCCGAAGAGACGGGTCTGTCCCTCTCCAGCCTGTGCTGGGTGACCGTGGGGCAAGTTGCATGGGACAGGACAGGCAGAGGCCCCTTTACCTTGAACTTGGCCTTCTCAAAGATAGTCTCTGCATAGAACATGACAGCGTTGACCCCCGACAGCTGCTGGAAGGCCATCAGTGAGACGCCGATGGCGAAGGGCTTGTAGACGCCAGGCTGCCTCAGCAAGGCCAGGTGGAAGCCCTGCTGCGACAGAGGCCGGCCGTCAGAGCTTCTCCCTCCCCTCCCGAGGGCCATCCTTGGCCCACTGTCCCAAGGCCTGCAGAGTGAGCCTCTGCCCACCTGTGGCCTCCGGGGTGCGACCAAGTCACTGCATCACTGCAGCCTCGCACAGCTCTGACAGGCTGGCGGGGCCACAGAGACTACCCGGGCAAAGGGCAAGCTGGTCCAGGAGTCCCAGCCACCTCCAGAGCGTCCAGTGCTCGCCTTGGGCCCGGGCCCGGCCCTGAGCTGCGCCTCCCACAGCCCTCCCCACTGAGCCCTCACCGCCACCGTGAGGAGCACGCTATGGCTCCCATCTTACAGAATAAATTCAGGCTTAAAGACGGGAGGTCACACCACAGGTAAGGGGCAGAGCAGGTGGTTCAGACCCAGGTCTGTCTGACTCTAAAACCTGGACTCAGGCTTCCCCCCTGCCCTGCAGTTCCCCAGCTACGTCCCAGTCCTCTGCACCTGTATTTCCCCCACCAGCCCAGCCGTGTCTTCCTGGGACGGTGAGGGTCAAGGCTCAGGCTTTTCTGGTGACCTCCCTGCCTAGGCCGCACCCCCCACAGTGTGTAGCCTTGGGAGCCGGCCATGCCGCCCTCCCCTGGCTGCTGTCCTCCCCCCAGCTCTGCCTCCCAGCCTCTCACCTGGTGCTCCCCAACGGGGGGCTCTTCCCAGCCCTGCTCAGAGCCCCACAGGAACCGCAGGGCGGCCACAGCCTCCTGGTGCCTGTGCCGAGTCAGCAGGAAGCGGGGGGTCTCGGGCATCCAGCACATGAGCAGCAGCATGAGGGAGGGGGGCACACAGCCCAGCACGGCCAGCCAGCGCCACTCTAGGACCCAGCCTGGTTGGGGGGACAGGCGTCAGAGCCAGCCTGGCCACCCTTGGGCAGCACCTGCCCCGCTCTTGCCAGCCCCAGGGCCTCAGCTGCAAGAGTGGGGACCTCACTACCTTTGCACAGCTACTTTCGTGTTTGTTATTAACGTCGTCATTATTGTTGGTCACGAAGGCAGATGTCACGGGCCAACCATACCAGTTGTACATCAATACAAACATCACCGTGCTACATCTGTTCAGTGAAATATTTCTGTAGCCATGAAAGAGAACGAGTGGCTCACTACATATGTACAGCACCATTTGAGTAATGAGGGAGAGAGAATAAACATGCATGTTCCTCATACATACAGACTTTCTAGAAGGCTAGAAAGAGACAGGCAATGCTTCCAGACAGGAAGGGGGTTAGGGGTGGGAGAGGCTTTTCAGTGGACATGCTCCCTGCTCTGGTGTGGTGAATCTTTTGAATGTATTACCTATTAAAAGTATAAATGAAATTAAGGAGATTGTAGGATTTGTTGTCTCAATCATGTATGAAGAACATAAATGCAGAATTATCTAGCCTTACATAAAGTCAAAGGTGCGTGCCTATAGTCCCAGCTACGCTGGAGGCTGAGGTGGGAGGATCGCTGGAGGCCAGGAGTTTGAGACCAGCCTGAGTGATATAGTGAGACCCCATCTCAAAGTAAAGAAATAAAGTCAAGGTTCCCTAAGAAAGGGGCCCAGGAATAAATGAGTTTAGGGCACAGATTCTCTAGTTTTTAATTTTCTTTAAACCCAAAGCTTACCCACCCCCAGTTCCCAGTGGAGAAACACCTCTGTGATAGCCATGAAGTACCTGTGTTTCCTCTGTCCTGGGGGCGCAGGTAAGTCATAACTGATCCATAAACCTAGCTGGTGGAGCATTATTGCTCCAATGTGAAGCAAACGTGTCACCACTGTGTCACTTTGTGAGGGTTAACAGAGTAACCCTCCCCACCCCACAGTGGATCAAAACTCACAGAAACTGATCAATGAGAGGCAGAAGCAACAAGTATACTTAAAGATGAGATGACAATAATGCTACTGATCGACACCGATCGATACTCAAACCACATTTGGGGGACATCTGTCCCTAAACCTCGTATGTTAATGTCTGTGTGCTGTGGAGCTCTGGCTTACTGCAGGGCTCCCAGGGCAGCCAGACCGCTGGCTGGATTCTGAATTAGTTAGGGTGGTAAGTGGGTTAAAAATGAAAGACCAAGGACAGAATATCGTCCACGCTGAAGATCCAGAGGGTGCATGCCCCAGGCCAGGCCGTAGCCCCTGAGCCCACTGAGGTCTCTACCCTGATCCCCACAGTTCTCAAGCCATTCCTGACAACTCTCACTTGGGACCCGCTGCCAGGCACTTTTCATCCCCCAACAGCCTTGGACTAGGTGGGGTTATCTCCATTTAAAGACACAAACTGAGTCTCTCAGGGGCAGTGTGACTTAACAGTTAAGATCACACAGCAAGTAGCAGAGGCTATCCCTAACCCAAGACCATCAGATGGGAAGCTTGCCCTCCCCTGAGTAAGAGCACCTCTGCTTCCTGAAGCTTCCCCATGTGGGCCACGGCTCTGCTTACTGGGTTCCCAGGGACTGGCCTCCCTCACACTGCATTGCACTGACACGGTGAACCTGGCACTGCCATTCTGAGGGAGATCTGCTCAGCCCTTCAAGCTCCTGCGCTGAAGAGTTTTGCAGTGCCCCACCTGCCCCTGGAAGCCTCCGGTTTGTCGCTGCACAGTAAGGTACTGACCTAACCAGTCAGCGCTTCCCACAGCCCTGGAGTGGCCTTCTGGGAAGCCAAGGATATCACCTTCTCCAGCTCTCCCTGGAACTTAGTCACAGGACCTGCATATTCCAAGGTCCCAGCGAGGTAGTCTGGATGTTGGCACCTTGGGCACTGGCTGTGTGACCTCTGACCAAGGCTCTGACCTCTCTGAACCTCAGTTTCTATATCCACAAAATGGCCACATGGCCATGAACAGAGACCACAAGAGATCATGGCAACTATACCTGCCAGGTAGGCCAGGAGGATGCCTGTGACAACCATCAGCTGCACGCAGGAGCCGAGCATGCCCCGGACTGCTGGGTAGGCAATTTCGGAGATGTAGACCTGCGGCGATTAAGATGAGACTTTACCTGGGGTCCAAGAGTTCTTAAAATTGAAAAGCATCAGCCATTCAGAGCTAAGGAGAGTCCTGATGGGGCTGCTGCAGGCCTTGTGTCCCCCTAATTGAACTGCCTAAGGTCAGCAGAGCCCTCCCCAGATGCCCCCCTCACCAAATGATCTGTAGCAAGTGTTGAAAGGGGATTAAGGGTAGTGGATGGCTGCTTTTATCTGTATGTGAGGGCAAGAAGAAGGCACAGAGCTTCGCAGCCTCCAATAAATGTGCACAAACACCCTTGATAAAATGCAGATTCTGATGTAGTAGGTCTGGGGTGGGCCCGATCCTGCCTTGGTAACCAGCTCCAGGTGACACCCACTCTGCTGGCCCAGGGCCCACACTCTGAGCAGTGCCCTTGGAGTGAGACGCAGGAACTCACCACCTCAACTGCTACCCGTGACTACCACTGTTCCCTCCTTCTGGGCTCAGGGGCCACCAGGGTCAGCTGCAGTTCACCAGTCACCCAGCAGTCCCAACTGCCAGGGTCCAAGTCCCTCCTGGAGCTGTCCCAGGGGCTGTACGTGCAAAGTCTCACTGAATCCTTGCCACCACCTCCTGAGGTAATGCCATAATCCCCACTTTACAGGGAAGGAAACAGAGGCCCAGAGAGATGCTCTGCTCAGGTAAGTGGCAGAACCAGGATTTGGCCCAGGTGTGTGGGGCCCCCAAGCGAGCAGGCTGGGTCAGGAGAGGCTGAGGGAGAAGCCTTTGCCCCAGGACACATCAGAACAGGATTTTCCTGCTAACTGCAGCCAGTGATCCGAGACAGGGGGTTAAAGCCATAATGCGAGGCTCCTGTCGACCACCCACAGGTGCCACCTTGTTTGAGAGGCACAGCTAAGGGGGACAATCCTGGGTTCCAGCAACAGCTTCACCGCTGGCTAGTTGTGGACCCTGCCTGGGCGAAGTTTCTGTAAGTTTCATCTGCGAAAGGCAGATAACAACGGCGGTCCGTGAGGTTGGGAGATAAAGCAGGTAGGGGTATGGTGCCCGCCCCCAGGAGGCAGAGCCACGCCCCAGGTGTGGGAGCCCCACTCCTCCTCGGTCTCAGGCCGCGAGGCAGGGGGGCACTCACCGGGGCCACTAGCGAGGCAACGCCGCAGGCCAGGCCGGTGAGGAGGCGGCCCCCGAGCAGCATCCACACGTCCTGGGCCGCGGTGATGACGGCAAAGCCGGCCACGAAGGGCACGGTGCAGAGCAGGAGACTCAGCTTGCGCCCGGCGCAGTCCACGAGCCAGCCGCCCAGCACGCCCCCTGCCGCGGCGCCCAGGGTCACGATGGCCTGGGGGCGGGGCGACAGCCGGCTGGGGCGGGTTCCGGGGGCAGCCCACCTCGCCCTCCGCCCACCGCCTCAGAGGGAAGGGGATGGGGTCCCGGGCCGGCGACCTGGGCAGGGGGCGCGGGACGGACGGGACGAGGGTCTCGGCTCCTGTCCCGAGGGGTGGCAGGGACAGGGCCGCGGCGCCCGTCCGAGCGGTGCGCGCGGGGCTCCCAGGCCGGGCGGGGAGAGCCGGGGCCTCACCCCGAACCAGGAGGCGACACTGTCGTCCAGGCGAGGGGCCGGGGGCGCGGCGCGCTGCAGGCTCGGGATGGCCGGGGAGCTGTAGCCGAGCGCGAAGCCGAAGCTGAGCGGGCCCAGGGCAGCGGCGAAGGCGGCGAGGAAGACGCGGCGGCCGCGAGGAGTGCTGCGGGGACAGGGCGGTGGGTGAGCGGCGCCGGCAGGGGCGGCGCGGGAGGGCGAGGCCAGGTCCCGTCCGGGCCCCCTGGCGCTCACCTGCCGCTGGGCGGCCCCAGCAGCGGCTGGGCCTCCTCCTGGTCCTCAGGCGTCATGTCCGCGGCCAACGCCTGCTCAGCCCACTTAGACACCCGAACCGCCGCGGGTCCGCGGAGTGCGGTCGCACCGTCCTCTCACAGCCGAGCCGGCCAATGGGCGGTGCGGGGAGGTGCTGGGGCGGGATCAGAACGTCTGTCCCTACAACAGCCAATGGGAACGCAAGGCGGGCCCCGCCCTTCAAATCAAGGCAGACCAATGGAAGCACAGAGTCAGTTGGCGATTCGCGCTGGAACTGCCCTTAGGATGGAGCAGCCCAATGTAGACGTGGGGCGGAGTTTGTGTTTGGGAGCACAACCATCCAATTGGAGTGTAGTGCGAGCTGGTAGGCGGGGCCATGAAGCTGCCTCAGAACTGAGCTGGGCAATGAGAGTGGAGGGGGGGATGCTGGTGTTTTTTTTTTTTTGCCGTGGAGCCTCCTCTCAATCTAGCTTTAACCAATGAGGGTAGGGGCGGGGCGAAGGCGGAGCACGTGGGCCTCGCCCTGGACTGCCCCGGCCAACTCTGCGTAGCTGCGACTGTCCCCCCGTCGGCTCTGCATTGCCTGCTCAGGGATCTATGTTGTAGGCGCCTGACTTCTCTGCCCGGCCCAGCTCTGTCGCTTGAGAGCCTCAGGATGAAAGTCTCCAAGCCGACTGTCCTGGCTGCTCTTCCTCTCGGACACCCAGACTGGCCCCGCGCTCTCGCTGGGTGGCTGGGGGCGGAGGCGCGGCCCTGCGCGCTGCAGCCCACCTATGCGGCTCTGCGGTGGAGTGCCGGTATACTTCTGGAAAACACCATGACTGTGGGAGTAGGAGGCTTGGCTTGTAACCCCTCTCTGGGCCTCCGTTTCCTTATCTCTAAGTGGGAATGATAATTATCTTCTAGGAGAGCTGTGAGCAGGGTGGTGTAGAAAAGACCAAGTAAACGGGAAGCACTCAAATGCTAGCTGGTATGACTACGATAGTTGTTTGATAGTGCAGTCACCCGATTGATTGTTTTAGCAACCAACTTTTTTCAATCTGGACCACAAGACTATCTTTAGAGACTTAAGCAACTGCCCTTCTGTGCTCCCACAGCATCTTGTGCTCGACTTAGAGGTTCTTAGCACTTATCACTGCTTTGTCAGCACCTGTTGACTTCTCTCTTTCCTCAGTGGACATGAGCTCCTCTGTACTGCAGGCACGTGGTGTTTGCAGGGTGAATGAATGCCTCAAACTCCACGGGCAAACTGCTGCAGTTAGAGAGTTGACTTTGTAACTCAGACAGTGGCGTAGGTGGAGAAGCTTATGTAGGCTTCTCCAGTGAGCCCAGCGAGTGCCAGACAGCCCCGTGGGCCATGGACCCCAGCAAACCTGTTTCTGCCCTGTGGCTGGTGGTCACCCTCTCCCTGAGTGTGCAGAATTCCCTTCAAGGCTTTTGTAGTCAAATATTCTTGCCAGAAGAGCCTCCCACCCCCTTTCTATCGGCAAAGCACCATCCGCCTGATTAGTAGGGTCCACCTCTTTCCCTCTCCACATGCACTCAGATCCGTGACTCCTGTCAAATAGTGGGGTGCTCTAATACTGCTGATTTGGAAAAATGCTCTAAATAGCCCTTGCTTTTTTTTTATTCCAGGCTGCGAAGCAAGAAACTTAAGGGGAAAAAAATGACAGAAAAACACAGTTAAAAGCTTAAAAAGCTTACAAATTAGTTTAACATGAAAAACATCAGCCAGCTCCAGCTGACACAAGGCACTCAGCCTGGCTCTCCAAGGTGGACAGGGCAGAAAGTAAGGGCTCTGGGGTCAAAGAACTCACAGGTTCAAATCCCTGCCCTCTTCTGAGCCTGTTTCCTTAACTGAAAAGCAGGAATAATAGAACACAGTTCACAAAACTGTTGGTGGGGTTGAGATAGAATTTATGGTTGCATCCCCCCCCCCCCCATATATGAAAGGGGCATAGCAAAACACAAAGGGAAGAATAGGAATGCTAAGTGCTGCAAAGACTATGAGCAGACACATTTAGTGACAAACACCTCCACCTGGCTATACCTAAAAAGCACTGTCTTTGCTACCCTTGCCTCTTGCCTTCTGTTGAAGAGGAGCCAAGCAGCCTTCAGCTTGGGCTCAGCATGCCCCACTGTTTATGCAAAAGATGAGAGAGGAGTTCTCCCCACAGTGTGCAAGGGCCACACTTCTGCAAGGATTCAAACTTATGTAAAATCTTTCAGATCAAAGTCCTGTCAAATAGTTTTTGCACTTAAAAAGACCTGCAGAAGAATCCCTCAGAGCCACTTTTACAGGGAGTAAATAATGAAAGTTTCTTTTGATAGGTAACGTAGGCAAGAAGAGATATAATAAAATGGAATCAGCTGGAATAAGGCCATACGTAAATTACCTTCTTCACACAGATTAAAATTTTTACAAACAGCCGGGGCGGTGGCTTATGCTTATAATTCTAGCATGCTGGGAGGCTGAGGTGGGAGGATCACTTGAGGCCAGGAGTTAAAGACCAGCCTGAGCAAAAGTGAGACCCCGTCTCTACAAAAAATAGAGAAATTAGCCAGGTGTGGTGGCACTCGCCTATAGTCTCAGCTACTCTGGAGGCTGAGGCAAGAGGATCACTAGCACCCAGGAGTTGGAGGTTGCAGTGAGCTATAATGATGACACCACTACACTCTAGCCTGGGCAATAGCGAGACTGTCTCAAAAAAAAAAAAAAAGTTTACAAACAATGTTGGTGAAACTGGATTTTCCCCCTTTTATGTCCCCTGACTAGTGGCTGACATTTCACTATTACATTTGCACTTGGCCCAATCCACATTCTTTCTGCTCACTTTGGAGAGGGAGCCAGGGAAGGCAGATAAATGATACACTTGGTTCATGTGAAAGAGCAAGGGAGACCCACACAAGAGGAGGAGTTTGACAATACTTTTGACCACCAGGAGGTAACTGTTCCCTGATTGTATGATTGCAGAGTAACAATAAAACCAGACAAAATAATCTTAAGACTTGACAGCTCCTATACCTTATTATTTTTCAAGAGACACAGGAGGAAGGGGAGGAGCCTCTAAGATCTAACCAGTTTTTCTTAAGCATCTACAGGCAGGAACACAGCTGGTTCCATCACAGTGAACTGAAACAGCAACAGGGGCCAAAGGTGCAGAAAGAAAACTTATTTATAATAAAGTTAAAAAGCAATGGCTTTCTTTATAAGAGAAACACATTATGTGACACAAATCAAAACTGTAATGAAAAAATAATTTTCCATCTAAGTATATAAAATATAAGAGAAGGTTGCAGTAAATTAAGAATGAACATTTTTGATTTATTCAAAGTTTCAATCTAAAACCTCAATGAAATCTACCACCTTTATTACAAGGGGACTGATGGTTCCTGAACAGAAAGAAACAAAGGTCAAGAAACATGGCACCGGATATTGGAGAGTGACCCAAACTGGCCAAGGGTGCAGAAGGTTTGGTCCAATAGATCACTGACAGGCTAAAAGCCATATTTTGTTGAGAAGTGATGTGGGAACTGTTTAAAGAGTATAAATCTTTATAAGAAAATGAACAATGGCAAACGAGATTCGGACTCTGTTACTTCAAGTCAATAATGTCTTCATCTGAGGACGCTGGGAGCTGAAAGGGACTGCTGCCCGGGACTGGGCTGCCCTCTCTGTCTGCCGCAGGGTCCTGGTCAGAGCTGGTTGAGTAGTCACGCCCCTCGGGATTGGTTTCAGAAGTAGAAGGACTTTCCAAGGAGCCTGATGGGATCCTAGAAGAGATGAGTCACTGTAAGAGGATCCATGGGAGCACCACGGAACTGGGCCCATTTTGTCCTGCAATTTCCTGCTCATGTGACCTCCTAAAAACTTGGCTCCTCCGACCCCTGCTATTATGGGGCAGAGGTGGGCAGTACAGGAATTGCTACCCTCATCTCCAGCTGAGGCTCTGGCTACCTCATGGGGTGACTATGAGGATTAAAGGCTGGGTATGTGACACATAGAAGGTGTTCGTGAGGCATTATTTACCTATTAAATATCTTTCTATAGTGTAAATCCAGATAATGTCACTCTGCCTAAAATGCTCCCTCCCATGGCTGCCCAGCTCCTGAAGAGGAAGCTGAAACTCCTACTCACAGCCAAGGTTTGGGACCTGACCTGCTGACCCCTCCAGTCTCCCAGGCCACCCCAACTCCCCCCCATTTTCTCCAGCTCCTCGGAACTCTCTCCTCCACAGCTACATGATTAGTTTGACCAAAATCAATTCCTGCTTCTCAGGGAGTTCATGCATTACACAAATACTTATGGGCCTGCAGAGGGCCAGCTGGCCAAGCCTCTGCCCACTCTCGACCTCACACTGTTCCAGCTCCATTCTCTGTGCTCAAGCCCATCCACTCTTCCTTCTGTCTCTTAGCTGGCCACGCTGTGCACACTTCAGGGCCCTTCCCCGAGGTCCCACTGTCAGGGGGCTATTCCTCCAGCTTCGTATCTTTCTTTCCAAGCCCAGTTCAATGCCATGTCCTTCCTCAGAAAGCCTCCCTTGATCCCTCTCTCAAAGCAGACCTTCTACCTGCCACCCCATCACTTATTTCTCTCAAATTTCTTTATAGGACTTGTCACTATTTAAAATGATTTAATTTGCTTACTTGTTTACAGGTTTATTGTGTTTCTCTACACTAGAATGTGCTCCAAGGATGTGTTGAGTGAATGAATGAAACTGGGACGTGAATGCCCCATTACCTTCCACACAGGAGCATGTACAACGTTGCCTGAGGACAACAGAGATTTCATGGGACAAATCAGTGTGATTCAACAACTATGCATTGACAAGTGAAGCCAACCTGCCATCCAGAAAGGCCGTACTGTGTATGTGCCACTGGAGAGTCCCTGTTTCCCTGCACTCTTACTAAGCATTTCTGTTTTTAAATATTTCTGTTGACCTGATGAAGAAAAAAGTCTCTTAATATATTTTAATGAGCATTTTTTTGATTACTAGTGAGGTTGCCCATTTGTCTATGTCCCTCCCTGCTAGGCTGTGCTCCGCAGGGACTCTCAGAGAGAAGCTGGCTGCTGGCCCTCTGGTGTGACTGGTGAAAGGGGCCATGCATGGCATCATGAGTCTGCAGAAGGAGCCGCCCAGACAGTGCTATGCCTCACAGGCCAGCACCCTGAGCAGGGGCCTCTCCTCCTCTTTACCTGTCACTACTGGTTGACCTCACTGCCTCTGGCTTGGGGCCTCCTTCGCTTTCTTCTAACCGCTTCCGTGTTTTTGGTTTGGCTTTTGGCACTCCTTCTGACCTGGGTCCACCTTCATCCAAGAGGCCTGGATTGCAGGGAAGAATTTTAAGTCAGGATCACTGTGACAGGGCTGCCATGGAGACAGAAAATGCCCTTCCCCACACCCCTGCTTGGGAATTAGTACATTATTGGGCTAGAGTCAGGAAGAAAGATAATGGAATATATATATATTTTCAAATAATTGGTTTTCTTATTGGTAGAAGGTATTTTTTTCTGATTATAAAGTATACATGCATTGCAAAAATAATAAATAAATAAAACAAAAAGACTCAAAAGAGCCTAATGAGGAGATTAGATCTTCTACAATGCTATCACTGGGAACTCTGTAATTCTGCAACTCAGATGATTAGTTTCTCAAAAGCACAGTGGTTTGTAAAACAGTGGTTGGTAGATCAAGCTTTGATATGGAAGGGTGGGTTAAAAATTTCAAAATACATGTTTAAAAAAACAGTGGGAGGCACCACCTTCTAAAATCAACCAACTTTGTCAGGGCAAAGTCTGCCAGGTCAGGCTGCCTGGTCCCCTCTCTAGTTGTCAGGGAACATTCCTGTAGGGTAGGGAGTGCTCAGGCCAGCTGTCCTCACAGCTTTGTGTCTGCAAATCCCAATCTAACTTTTCAAACCAGTTTTTACTGGTTTGACATTTTTTTTCATTTTGTTTCCATAAATCTGAACGAAAAGCTTTATAACAGTCTAGCCTTTTCACAAGTAACAGATGTTTTATGTTTCTCTGGCCTGGCCTCCTCCCATACACTGACTGAGAGAGAAGCGCTGCACAAATCTTAATACCTTGCGTCTGTCCCCACAGCCCTGCCCCACTGTTAGAGGCTGGGAGAAGTGGTAAGTTAACTGCACACACACCTGTGAAAACACAGTCAATTTCCACTTTGGGACATATCCGATATACCAATAGAAAATGTTATCTGAGACCTGCAGGATGTAAATTCCTCTAGAATTTTTATAGGAAATCAGACCTATATAGGTACTTCTATTTTAGAAAATTGTATCAGACTAGACATAGTGCCTTTTTTGGTCCCTTGGTATCTTCTAAAGGACACAGTGTTATAAACTGCCTGTTTTCCTCCTTAACATGGTTTGGGCAGCTTTCTATGCCAATAAATACAGACTGACAACATCATTGTTGGTGGGTAATACACTATGTGGTATTCCTTGGTATGGATGTACTATAATTTATTTATAAATACCTTCTTAAAGGGAAATTTTCTTTTTAAACTCATTGTTCTGAGGACAATTGCTATCCAAAGATAAAACCAGCTGGTAAGTTCACCCACAGTGGCAGCACAAGACAGAGAGCCTTACCCAGCAGTTCCCTGCGTGTCCTGCTTGCTATCTCTTTGATCTCCATGCGAGACAGGGACAAGGAATGTGTGACAGGAATGGCAGCGAGGCCCACTCCAATGGCTGTGGGTGGGGTGATGACCTTGGAGACTAATGGCGACTTCAGGGGTCGCTCGATGCTTCTGCCAACGAGATTTCTAAGTGGAATCTTGTACAAATTTTTGGACTGAATTTCACCTGAAATATGATTTAGAAAGCAACATCAGCATTTTAAGAAAGTTTTTTCTTTACAAGAGAATAATTTCTTGTTCCTCAACATAGTTGGCATGAAGGGAGACTTTCCTGCCCCATGGCCTGCAGGGAGCACTAACATGAGGGGCCTGATGGCTTTCCATTTCCTAAAAGCATCATTTTCACGTGTAAATTAGATAAAATACACTCACTACTGATTACACCTGCACAGGGAGAGAAAAAAAAGACTAGACAAAAAAGCAAAAAGCTTCTCTGCTTGTGGAACTTTGTGCTTTAACAGTGAGCGATGAAGACGACTGATGTGGTAAGAAGTGATGAAAAGTGATGTGTTCAGAGCAATGCGGTAACCCACAGCAAAGACCGCCGGGGTTCACAGGCAAAGCTGGACAGCGTGAAAGGCCAGGCATGCTGAGGAATGTCTAGGCTTTATGACAATACATACCTTTAGCTATAAAAACCCACTATTGTTAACAGCACTGAAGGAAAAATAACTGCTGTTGCAAGTTGGAAACTCTATAGCTTTTAACTCCCTTCTCCCCACTGAAACAATTTTTATTTTTTTAATGGGATTTTTTTCTCTTTGTTATCACAAGGTTCCTTATGAATGAAACCAATGCATTCAGATTGCAAGTTTTTTAAATGGTTTTAAACGGTAACTTCTTTAGGCAGTAATCATATGTAGATATTTGACAATGACTAGAGAAATCAGAGTGGATTGAAAATATTAATAAAGCAGTAAAAACTGGACTTCACCTTCCCCCAGGGAAGAAGGAAATACTGGAGTATCTCGGCCTGGAGGTGTCTGAGGAGAATTACGGGCGCTGGTCCCCTTGGAGCTGCCTCCAGATGAGTTCTCATGCACGGCCGCGGCTGCCGTGAAGTATATATCCGACTAGACAGAAAGAGAAAGCGTCACCAAGCTGCAAGGCATTCTAGGCCCTGCATCCATGGGCCCTCCTGCCATTGCTGCAAAGCCTCCAACTGGTCCCCAGGCTCAGCTATGACATCCCTGGAGCATGTAGTGTAGTACCAGATGCTGGGGGCTGGGAGGTTGGGTGGTGGCTTCCCAAGGAAAGAAATTAATAGTTAGGCTTTACCTGAGTATTCAGTCCCTACTGCTCTTCCTTATCTAACACTGACAACAGAAGACAGTCAACGTTCCACACATCTCCTGAAAACACAAACACAACATGCACTCCCCTTCCTGGAATCTCAGGCACCTGGAGTGTTAGAACTGGAAAGGATTTCAGGGGTTCAGTCAGGCCCGTTCAGAGATGGGGAGATGAATCATGCACTCACCGATTCAGCAAATACTCATGCACACCCAAAATGTGCTGGCCTTGGTGAGAACAGTGGTGGTATGCTGGATGTGACTTATGTGAGTGAATTTTCAAGAATTTTGCAAGCTGGCTGTTAAACACATTATTAAAATTTAAATTATACAAACCGGAATAAATGTTAAAAATAAAAGCCCTAACTATCAAAATTCAACCATTCCTAATTATTTGATGACAATATCACCACTGCTCTTGAGGTTACGGATCAACAGTAGTTGTGCAGGAAAAACACTGCACCACAGTGGTTTTTGCACACGTCTCCCCACCTCCACCTGCAGTAGTGTCACTCGGCAAGCTTGAAATCAATCATGGTGGGACTACTGATAGCACAGAAATTGGCAAATACTACCAATTAGAGCTTGATTTGTTGTTTTGTTGGTTGTCTAGACTTAACATGATAAAGAAAATACTGATAATAAAGATGAAACTTAGAATGTGTTTAGTGTAGAAGCTAAAAGAAGTTTTAATTTAATGACTATGATTTGTATGTGAGAAATAGTTTTATAGATCACATATCAGATTTAATGACAATAAACTTATTGAGAAAAGAACAAGTGGATTGAGATATAACTCCCACTGTAAAATCATGGTTGAATTGCAAATGTAGGTTGGCTACAGATACAAGAGTTCAGCAAAAATTAAAGTATTTTGTGAGAACCAATTGGCTAATGGATTTTACAATAAAGAAGACTGTATATTTTATTATTTGTAAATTGGGAGCTATTTTTATATCAGTAAAATTTACAGTCAGCTAATATACATATATAATACACACACACACACACACACACACACGTTTTGGGGGCATTGGTAGTCACTTTCCAGCCCACCATTGGTGCTGTTCTGGCAAATAACACAGCAGGGCTCTGCTCTCACAGAATTGTCAGGGCAGCAGGGAAGGTGGACAAATGAACAGTTCCCCCCACCCCACCCCATGTGATGAATCTCAGGATCAAGGATGTGCCACAGAGGCTGCAGTGGGGGACCAGCCCAGTCTGGCAGGGCCAGGGAAGACTTTGTGGGGCTCACTCAGGGGAGGAGCCTAGAACAAGACCTCCTGGTTAGGTGCCAGCCACAGAGGGCACCTTGGGAGTCATGGTTGTTCCTGCATCCCTCGGTTTTGCTTCAACTCTGGGTTAGTAGACATGGATTATCACTGAGCTATGTTTCATAGGATGTGAACTCAAATTGGGGACAGAGTGGCAAAGGAAGAAAGGGCTTTGCAAGCACTTTTTACTTTTCTAGGCTCGGACTGCCCTTCAGTGCAACAGTGACATGAATAACTGACCCAGTCTCCTATGGTGGCTTTCTCTTTCAGCTGAGTGCTCCCTAGCTGCCACCAGCACTGAATGACTCTATTAACAAAACCAGGGAGTGTTCTGAAGCCCAACCAATCAGTCTGGTTTCAGCCTTTTCATCTCACTCTGGCATTTAACACACGTCATCATCAGCCTGGCTTGACAGAGGCAGCTTCCGTGCTCAGCTGAACTCTCATGGGGCCAGGCCTCCCTGCGTCCCTTCACAGCAATGAAGTCCCAGTCCGACTCACCCTGGAGGCCACGAGCTGCAGCTGGGGCACGACTGCGGTGTGGACCAGGTTCCCGTTCACCACCAGGCGGATCTCCATGGAGTCGGTGGTGAAGGCCAAGAGGTATGGGAAAGCACAGACTGCAAGGTAAGGGGTGTGTCACCTCCCAGCCACTGGCATGATGGCAGACTGTTTCACAGTCCTCACTTCTCCAGAAACTTCCATCTCTCCCATTCCTCTGGCTGCTTCTCTCCTTCCTTCACATGTGTACATTCCCTGACCCTAAGGTAGCCATCACCCCTAAGACAGCCTCCCCCAGGTGCCAACCTGCTGCCCCAGTGGCTGTGCTCCATCTTCCCTACTAAAGCCCCGCTACCCAGTCTCCTGGAGGTTCACCTGCTGAAGTCCTGAGGAACATCCCCCCTATTGTCCAGACCACAGCCTGACACACCCTCCCTGGAGGCCCAGGCCACTGTGCCTGGAAACCTTTCCCTCCAGTCAATCTTCAAGGCCCAGCCCGTGTGTCCTCAGCTCTTGTGTCATCCTCTGCTCCCTGTGTGTGTCTGGCCAGAGGCTGCACCTTGTTCCTCACTGGCCCCAGCATTCCTCGCGTCAATGGGCTTGTCATTTATTAAAGGCCAGCCCCTCTTCCTGAAATGGTTTTTAGGACACCGGACTTCTAGGCACACTGCTTGCCCTGACTGCCCTGGGACACCTCTGTTTTTTCCACTGGCTGCTTCACGTTCTCTCCCTCACAGCGGCCCTTCTCTCTGCACTCCCAGCGCACGCTTGGCTTTCCTGGGCTTCTAGCCTTGACCTCCTGAGGTCACCTCCAGTGTTGTGGCTCACTACCTGGAGGTCATTTTCCACTCTTCCCTCTCCTTTTACCATATCTAATCTGTCATCAAGCCTAACCAGTCCTCTCAGGATCCTGAGTTGGTCTCTCTGCCCTCTTCTCAAAACTCTACAGTGTGCAACTGTTTACAAATAGTTTTACTGTGAGGCAAACAGTATGAACTGGAACATTCTTGGCTCTGATCTGGCTCTCAAAGGCAATGCCTAGTTGTGGATGTTGAACCACAAACACTAAGCACCACCACTCACATTCTGATGTTTTAGTGGCAGGCAAGTATGAGTTTCTGTGATTCTGGACTTCTGAGTTCCAAAATCATACGAATGGTGCTGAAAGCACTGTGTTCTCCTCATAGTCAGTCAGCGTTTTGAAGATGGAGACCCTACTCTTGAGTTTTAGAAAAAGGAAAGTAAGGCCCAGGTGCTGAAAGATAGCCAAGTACTGAAAAATGATATTTAATGGCCCTCAAATGAACATATGCTTGCACTGAGAAGAATGAGGAAGAAAAGAATATGATAGTCCCAAAAGGGGATAAGAAAAAAAATTAAAAAGAAAAAGAATACTTTGAGTACTGACCACACGCACATAATTTATGGCAATGTCACAGTAAGCCTGCGAGTTGCCTACACAGGATTGAACACTTCAGGTGTAGCTACGGAGGGGGAAAGTCTTATGATAAAAGTTTTCTTACCAATCGCATAAGGAGCCTGGTTCCAACAGAACTGGAAATCTGACGCAGAGGGTTGAACCAAAAAAGAGCCACCATTAAATGGGCAAACCTTTTTATAGATGCAACTGTCTGCAACAAAAACAACAGCAACTCATTTTTGTTAGAAACAACACTTAGATCACTGTAATTAAAGAAATGAAAAACCAGCAACAAAAATAGTAGCCTATCTGTTAGTTCTTTATAAATAGCCAGTAGGAATGTTGCCATGATGCTAGATATTTATACCTAGGGTCCCGAAGCATTTGGAGCCAGAATAGCATTACTACTACAAATAATAATAGCTGCCATCTGGGGAGAATTTACTATGTGCCAGGTGCTGAGCTTTAAAACCACTATTTCATTTAATCTGTAGAACTTTACAAAGTAGATGTTATTATTACACTCATTTTACAGGTGAGAAAATTGAGGCTAGGAGAGGCGAAGTAGTTTGTCCAAAGTCTCATAAGTACTGTGTGGGGGAGGCAGGATTTGAATGCAGGTCTGCTTGATTGCAGAGCCTGCGTGCTGCCTGCCTATGCCACAGGAGGACGCCATCCTGCAAGGCGGACCATACTCTGAGCCTCATTCAGGACAAGGGTGGTGGGAGTCATATACTCACCCCAATATTTGACTATGAGAACTTGAAGAAATATGCTCGTATCCCCCTGGTGAACTTGAACCAGCACTAGATTAAGACCAGGTTAATTCAGTTACCGGTAACTGTTCCTGGCCTGCCCCAAGCTCTAAACATAAGTTCTTACGGTTCAGATCCTCTTAGAGTGAGAAAGTCCATGTAGAAATGAAGGCCCTTTTTATTACAGAAACCTATCGAGTTTTAGCTATATAATTTTTTTCAATGAAGACTGAATTTCTATTAACATCATAAAGACTGGATGTTGATAAACATCTGAATGTTTACTGTTGCCACACACAACGGGGATGGCTCACAGGCATAATATTGAGGAAAAAACCAGCTAGATATATGAGTGTGTACAATATAATCCCATTTGCTTAAAAGTTCAAAACTATCCACAGGAGTATAGAGAAAGATGGCAGCATTACCTTTGAGAAGAGAGAATGGCTGGGGCCATGCAAGACCAATAGCCTGGATTCTGCTAATGAGTTTTAGGTCACATACATCCCCACCTATATTTTAGAATCACATTTTAATTTCCAGAAAAAGAAAAAAAAAGAAAGAAAATTTGATATACTTGGCAACATGATGAATTTATATATATAAATAGAGTTTTGTTACTATTGGGTCTTGGTTGCATTAGTATATTCACATTGTGAAAAATCATGGAACCAATTTTATTTTTAATTACTTTAAAAAACAGCTTTATTGAGATAATTTATAGATCATAAAATTCAACCATTTAAATGTATAATTCAATGAATTATAGGATATTTATAGGGTTGTACATCACCACAATCTAATTTTAGAACATTTTCATCACTCTAAAAAGAAACCTCATGCCCATTGTCAATCCCCATTTCTGCCTAAGCCCCAAGCCCTAGACAACACTAACATACTTTCTGTCTCTGTGGCTTTGTCTTATATGTGGCCTTTTGTATGTGGTTTCTTGCACTAAGCATAATGTTTCTAAGGCTTATCCAAGTGTCAGTGCCTCGTTCCTTCTTATGGCTGAATAAAATTCCCTTATATGGACAGGCCACATTTTGTTGGTCTATTCACCATTGATGAGCATTTGGGTTATTTCCATTTTTTGCTATTGTGAATAAAGCTGCTGTGAACATTCCCATGTGAGTCTATGTGGACATACGTGCCGTTTCTCCTGCATAGGTGACTAGGAGTGGAATTGCTGGGTTATATGTAGGTTGTACAATTTTATTTCATTCAGAATTTTTTTACTATTAAATACTTATTTTGCATCTATATCTAACATCTTATGAGCTTTATTATTTTTTCCTGTGTTTTGTTATTGTAGGAAATTTGAAGAGCAAACAAAAACACAAAGAAGAAAATAAAAAATTATCTGCAACCCTATGTCTCAGAGAGACGCACTGATAACATTTTGGTATTTCTCCTTCAAGTATTTTTATTAAGAATGAATAAAAAATAAATGAAATGTTATAGGCTGGATGTGGTGGCTCACACCTGTAATTCCAGCACTCTGAGAGGCTGAGGTGGGAGGATCGCTTGAGGTCAAGAGTTCTCGACCAGCCTGAGCAATAGTGAGACCCAGTCTCTACTAAAAACAGAAAAATTAGCTGGGCTTCACATGCCTGTAGTCCCAGCTACTCGGGAAGCTGAGGCAGGAGGATCACTTGAGCCCAGAAGTTGGAGGTTGCAGTGAGCTATGATGCCATGGCACCCTAGCCTGGGTAACAGAGTGAGACTCTGTCTTAAAAAACAAAAGTTTACAAACAATGTTGGTGAAACTGGATTTTCCCCCTTTGATCTCCCCTGGCTAGTAGCTGACATTTCCCTATTACTAATTCCAAACTTTTACTTTTATTTTTTATTTTATTTTATTTTTTTGAGACAAAGTCTCACTCTGTTGCCTGGGCTAGAGTGCCGTGGCATCAGCCTAGCTCACAGCAATCTCAAACTCCTGGGCTCAAGTGATCCTACTGCCTCAGCCTCCCGAGTAGCTGGGACTACAGGCATGCACCACCATGCCTGGCTAATTTTTTCTATATATTTTTAGCTGTCCAATTAGCTTCTTTCTATTTTTGGTAGATACGGGTTCTCGAACTCCTGAGCTCAAATGATCCACCTGCCTCGGCCTCCCAGAGTGCCAGGATTACAGGCGTGAGCCACTGCGCCTGGCCTTATATTTTACCTTTAATTCATTTAGGACTAAAAACAGTACATACATTTACTTTTTCCAAAAGTTTATCCAATTGTCCCAACCTTATTTTTAAAAAATTCACCATTTCTCTACAGATTTGAAATGCTACTTTCATCATATACATTTTATATATACTTTAGTCTATTTCTTGACCTTATTTTGTTGTATCGAGCCATTTGTCTGTCTTGTACCAGCATCACACTGTTTTAATTTTTATATTCCCAATTCAATAAGCTGGTCTATATATTGTTTTAATTATGGTAGATTTGTAATAAATTATAATGTTAAAGAAATAATCGTCCTTTATGACAAATATTTTAAAATAATTTCTGGCAAATCATTCATCCAATCACTCAGAAAATATTTACTGAGTGCCTACCGTGTGCCAGGCATAATGAGAAATGAATTCAGATTCTGATTGGAATATTAAATTTATTTATTTCATCTGGGGAGAAATAGACTTCTTTGCAAGATTAAGTCTTCTCATTCAAGAACATGCCATCTTTTTCATTTGTTCAAACTTTTTCTTAGATCCTACAGTCCTTACCCCAAAACCACTGGGGTTGGGAGCCTGTCCTAGGGGCTAATTCCTTAACAACTTTCTGATACCTCTATAATTACTGGCTCTTGTTTTCTGCCATATTTATGGACAATTCTAGGAATTTATTTTCAATTACAAAATTATTCTTTTTACTAAGGTTTTAAAACTTATCCATATTTCATTGAAAGTAGGATGTCACTAAATAAAAGATGTGCCTTTTTTTGGGCAAAAGTAGTAAGATACACTATTATAAATGCACCATTAAAAAAGAAAGTTTTCTTTAGTTGTAAAATGCTATCAATTATAAGATGCACCCCAAATTCAGAGATGTTAAAATGTTAAAAAAAAAAGGTGTTTCGGCCGGGCACGGTGGCTCAAGCCTGTAATCCTAGCTCTCTGGGAGGCCGAGGTGGGCGGATCGTTTGAGCTCAGGAGTTCGAGACCAGCCTGAGCAAGAGCGAGACCCCATCTCTACTATAAATAGAAAGAAATTAATTGGCCAACTAATATATATAGAAAAAATCAGCCAGGCATGGTGGCACATGCCTGTAGTCCCAGCTACTTGGGAGGCTGAGGCAGCAGGATTGCTTGAGCCCAGGAGTTTGAGGTTGCTGTGAGCTAGGCTGACGCCACGGCACTCACTCTAGCCTGGGCAATAAAGTGAGACTCTGTTTCAAAAAAAAAAAAAAAAAAAAAAAAGGTGTTTCTTAGACTAGATAAAATATGGTATTAGCAGAAAACTGTGCCTAGTATCTGTTAGGCTTTTGTAATGTTCTCTGTATGGTGATTATATTCCTTTCTTATTCTTAAGGAATGATATGTTGACTGAAAAAAACAGCATATACAACTTCATACTCACATACACATCTAGAGTTATATCTACACTTAACACTATGATCATAACTACATGAAAATATAAAAGACTGGCCCTGAGAAGAAACAGCCAGAGAGGCAGGGAGAAAACAAGAGGACAGTAGCCAGGAGAGAGGGAAGTCTGGAAAGGAGGGAGCAGGCAGAATATCAGAAAGTGCTCTCCTGTGGCTCCGCGATACCACAGGGCATAGGTTTTGTTCAGTTCAACAACGTTTATGGACACCAGCACTAGTGTTAGCCCTGAGGTGTGGGAACAAAAGGGTGGGCTGCAGGCCGGGCACGGTGGCTCACACCTATAATCCTAGCACTCTGGGAGGCTGAGGCAGGAGGATCGCTCAAGGTCAGGAGTTTGAAACCAGCCTGAGCAAGAGAGAGACCCCGTCTCTACTATAAATAGAAGAAATTAATTGGCCAACTAATATATATAGAAAAAATAAGCCAGCCATAGTGGCGCATGCCTGTAGTCCCAGCTACTCAGGAGGCTGAGGCAGGAGGATCGCTTGAGCTCAGGAGTTTGAGGTTGCTGTGAGCTAGGCTGACGCCACGGCACTCTAGCCTGGGCAGCAGAGTGATACTATGTCTCAAAAACAAAAAAAACAAAAAAAACAAAAAGAAAAGGTGGGCTGTGGTCTGGCCTTCTGGGTGCTCCTGGTTCAGTGAAGGGAACTGTCCGCAAGGCTCTTTGCAACCAGTCTGCTTCATTCCCTTCTCTCTGGGGAGCAAACTCCCAACAATATCCTGTGCAGTGTGTAAGTGTTCTTTATTTAAACTCTCAGTGTTTCCCGCTTCTGTGAGAGAAGTATGGAGGCCAGAGGTACAGATCAAGGCAAGTAGGGCAAGAATGGCAGCAGTGACAGCGGCTGCAGCCTCCTGAAGCTCCAGGAACAAGCACTTGTCCTACCCTGTCGAATGTTGTTTGGGGCTTAGGGACTTCTCTGTGTGACTGCTGTGCCTTGTACAACAGCTATCTAACCATCTTCCAATTGTTAATCGGACAAAGTCAGGGGGAGAAAAGTATCCTCACTCTCAGCTGAAGACCTTGCATCCTGAGGGAACAGACGCTCAGGAGAGGATGTCCTGGAGGCCAAGGCTGCAGCCCACCTGTCCTGGCATGCCTGTGCTCCGATGATCGGCGGATGGCCAGGCCTTCCTCTTACCACTCCGTCGCATTGGCTCCTACCAACTCAGGGACTTGCTCCAGTGTCTCCCTCCTCTACTGGAGTGTGTCAGATGGCCTCACTCACACAGTCTATTCCACCCTTTAGAAAACAAAATCCTTCTGCCCGCCCTTCCTCCAGCTACCGAACGTTTCCTCTCTTTTTTCCCCATAAAGCAAAATTTTCTGAACGACTTGTCTGTGCTCCAAGTTTCTGTTTCCTCTTCTGCCTCTGTCCTGTGACCTCTGCAGGCAGGCTTTCACCCACTGCTTCCCAGAGACCCCTGCTCTTGTCAAGGCTTCCCATTTTTTTTCTTTTTCATTTTATTTTTATTAAGCACTATATAACACACTGCATGCTACATAATACACTGTCTAACCTTCTAGCAGGAGTAGATGACCATTAATGAGCTATTTTTCATCAATCAGGAAAATGCTGCTTTAATCAATGTTCTCCAAACTCTATGACACACAGTAACGATTAATTCCAGAGATGTGCCTATATCTTCCCATCAAATTCCAATGATATAAAAACGGGTAACCCTTTTTTCCTTGCACTGTTAGTGAACTTGTGGATGTATGTATGCAGTGGCCACTCCAGGGATGATGGCAAGTCCAGGCAGAATCTCGAACCACATCTCAGCACGGTTACCCAGCCAAAATTCCACTTTTAGGCCCCTTAAAGGTGGCCAGCCTTCGGGTCCTTTCCCCAAGTCTGCTGACTTTAAACGTCACTCACATGCTAGTGATTCCCAAATGGGCATCTCCAGACAGAGCTCTTTCCTGAGCTCTGAGGACATGTCCAGGTTGGACTCTTGATCTTTTTCACAAATTTGGTCTTGGCAAAGCTTCTCCTGTCTCAGGAAACTGTGACCTCCATTCTTCCAGCTGCTCGTGCCCCAAACTGCAAAGTCTTCCTCTTTTTTCCATTTTTTTCTCTTCCTCTCACATCCTACACTTGATTCATCAGCACATTATCTTGGTCCTTTTTAAAAAAACATTTAACACCATTTAACAAAAAAGAGGTAGTGGAAACAGGAAAGTCGCACAAAAATATCGTGTCACTGAGGAAGGCCAGGGCTGGCTGCTGGGAAGCTGAAGCCAGAAGAGGCTGTGGATTTGGGAAGGAGCATTAATTCTTAGTTCTTATGCTTGAAATCTGTCTGGGATCTGATGGTTTCTCAGCACCTCCATTGCACTGCTGCCGTTCCAGCCAAGGCCACTATCCTCGCTCATCACATGAGCACAGTTGCCTCCCTGCCCTTAACCCCTTCAGTGAATTCTCCACATGGCAGCCGGGGTCCTCCTCTTAAACCCAAGTCAGCTCAGGTTGCCTCTCTGCTCAAATCCTCCATAGCTCACCAGAGTAAGGCTCGCCAAAGGCTTTTGTCCGACCCGAGACTGGCCCTCTTTACCACCCTTGTGGACTCTGCTGCAGTTTCCCTGGTCACCTCAGGGTCATCTGGCCCAGGCCAGTATGTTCCTGCCATAAGGTCTTTACCCTGGCTGTTGTCTTTGTCCAGAATCCTGAACCCATGGAGAGTAGATATCTTTCTTTCTGCCTTACCTAAAGCGTAACCCACACTCCTCACTCCTGCCAACCTCATCCCTTTTCCATTTTGTTTTCCCTTAGCACTTATCACCATTTAACATACTAGATATTTTTCTTATTTATCCTGTTATTTGTCCAAGCTGCCCCTTCGTGTAAACTCCCTGAAGGCAGGGACTTGTGTATATTTCATTCACTGCTGAAACCCCTAAGCATATAGCTGCTCAGTAAGTATCTATTGAATGAATGGACACCTTCTTTCCCCATCCCATTTAGGAAGGGGAGGGCAGTATCATGTTTCGAAAGGTCCTAACACACATCTCGTCACTACCCTGTCACTACCCTAACTCCCATCAAGGGAGACAAACTGCTGGTGGGTCTGAGCAGGAGGAGATCTGCCCCAGAGCAGAGCATCCGGGATAGGCGGCAAATGGCTGTGTTTGTGCCTAGGATGGCCACGCCCAGCCTCAGTTCGGCTCAGGGAGTGGGGCTACGCCCCCTACAGGTGGGTCACACAGGTGAGGTGTTTCAGAGGTAGCCCAGACTGCAGTTCAGGGCGCTGCTCCTATGCTTTCTGAGTAAGCCCCAAGAACTCCAGTGGGATCCTAGAGAAGCAGAGGGTTCTTCCTCCCAATAACTAACATTGGTCTCTGAATCTGATGAGAGGCCGAGGACTAGACTTTTTTTTTTTTTGAGACAGAGTCTCACTCTGTTGCCCGGGCTAGAGTGCTGTGTTGTCAGCCTAGCTCACAGCAACCTCAAACTCCTGGGCTCAAGCAATCCTCCTGCCTCAGCCTCCTGAGTGGCTGGGACCACAGGCATGCACCACCATGCCCAGCTAATTTTTTCTACATATTTTTAGTTGGCCAATTAATTTATTTCTATTTTTAGTAGAGACAGGGTCTCACTCTTGCTCAGGCTGGTCTCGAACACCTGAGCTCAAATGATCCTCCGCCTTGGCCTCCCAGAGTGCTAAAATTACAGGTGTGAGCCACTGAGTCTAGCCCCAAGGATTAGATTTAATGGATGTAGAAAAGTCAGTGATGCATGCTTCTTGAATTCCCGAGCTGTGAAGCATGTTCACACTCAATGAGCTGGTGTCCCTGCCTGGCTCTCCACCAGACCGTGAGCTCTCTGCAGTCCCTCTCTGTGCCCCCCACCACTGTGTCCCTAGAGCCTAAGGCATGCCTGGCACAGAGAAGGTCCCCTACTATGGTTAAAAAGGACAGTCTGAATGGGGATGCTGGGTTGAGGGGAGAATTTTAAGAAAGTTGCTGTACAGGAAGGAGCTCAGAGTTTATGACCATCACTCCTTTCATTTTCTCCATCCAGCTGGTGGAGAACAAGGGGGAAAATTACTATTTCTAATTTTAAACTAAATTTCTCTGAAGAAAATCCCTTCTTGCATGTAAAAAAGTCTATGGAGGTTTAAAAACTGGGTTCAGCATTAATACTGATGATTCTGGAATAAAAGGAGGAAAAACAAAACCTTGCTATGCCAGGCAGAGTGTTCTGGGCTTTACAGGTATTTATTTATTTTTACACAGAAGGGCTCTCACTATGTTGCCCAGGCTGGTCTTGAACTCCTGGGCTCAAACAATCCTCCTGTCTCAGCCTCCTGAGCAGCTAGAACTAGAGGCAAGCGCCACCACACCTGGCTAGTTATTTTTATTTTTTATTTTTCATAGATACAGGGTCTTACTATTCCCCAGGCTGTTCTTGAATTCCTGGGCTCAAGCAATCCTCTTGCCTTGGCCTTCCAAAGTGCTAGGATTACAGGTGTGAGCCACATGCCTGGCCCTGCTTTGTAATTCTTATCACTATTGTAACTAATAAATTCTTTATACTAATTGTAAGACTGTAAGCTCACTGGGGCAAGAACTAGTGCCTAGCACTCCTCTTTAATTCTCACAACAGTCATGAGAAGCAGGTTTTGTATTCTTAATAATACTCACCTGGAAGTTAATTCTTAGTAGGTTATATATGATCAAATCAAAACCAAGGGGTACTTATGTGAGCTTTTCTAGTTTTCCTTGTGTGATTATCTTTAACCACTTCGGGACCTCGCTCACCGGCCACGAGACCTTGCCCACAGCTGGCACTCATAGTCCACCCGATAGCTTGTGCTGTGCATTGACGACAAATCCGTTTTGCTCTTGTGTAATAAGGAAAGCTTTAAAGCACTGAAAGCTTGTTTTACTTTAAGGCAGCTTTACTTGTAATGTGAATATCAGAATAGGTAACATATACATATATGTTTTCATTACGTTATTTTTAAATGTTCACAATTTTATTTTGATAAATGAAAAATTAGAAAAGTCACATCACGGCTGTTCGCTAAAGTCGATGTGTGCGTTCATCTGTGGCTGTCAAATATCGTCAACGCTGAGCTGTGCGCATTCATCTGTGGCTGTCGACTATAGTTGACGCTGGTCCCAAAGTGGTTAAAGCATTATCAGCAAACAGAAGAGTTCGCCCTTAGCACTGAAATATATTATTTGCATTAAAGGTGAATGATCACTGGATGCTGAGGTCATAGCCAAGTTTGCTTTTCTTTCTTTTTTAAAGCAATTAATGACTTATCCTGGTATTTAAAATAGAGATTAAATTTTTAAAAAATACCAACATGTTGAACTCTGTACACTATTTTTTCCTCTGAAGTTTATCTTGTGAATGTATTTTTCTCAAATAACATGTAACTGGAAGTTACAATCTCCATTATAAAATATGTTCACCTTTATCATATCTGACATAAAAATTTCTCCTATACAAAACTCTGAGTTTATAAAGTTATTTTAAATTTTGTTTTCTTTTTTAATAAAAAGAAACTGAATTCAATGATAAATATCAGCTCAAATTTTTCCACAGCACCTGCTGAAAGGGCCTTTACTATGCAGGTGTCTGTGCCCTAGACAAGAACACGGGAGATATAATAAGCAGATGCCGTGTGTGGTGTGTGTGAGGGGGAATGAGTTATACACGTGTCTGGGTGACTGTGAGGAGAGGCCACTGGTTCTCCTGGGGTTGTTCACCAGGTAGCTGCCAACCTGCTGGGAAAAAGGAAGGTGGAAAACCAAAGCCAGATCCTTGACTCAGAGAAATGGGAGGAGGAAGTGGCATGGTTTGGGAGGACTAAGGCTCTATGAATCTCTGAGACTGCCAAGGCCTTGACCTTGGGATCTAAAGATACTGAGATTATCTTCTGATGCGGTGGATCTAGGAAAATAGACACACACCAATCCAGATGGAATCAGAGCCTAAAGCCAGGGCCTGAGCAAAGCCATGGGAAGCGGACTCCTACAGAAGGGTCCCATGAGACCCCAGAGGCTGCTGGAACCCTATCTGGTGCATCAGGGACGAGTGAGCAACGCGGCTTGTTCAAGTCAGCACACTGCAAGTTTGGTATACAGCCAATGGCATCCGCATTTGTCATCTCCCTTTGTGTTTGGGATGGATTCTCCTCTTCTAAAAACCGGCTCTATCTTTCTGTTCTTAACTTCTCTTCCATCTACAAGCTTTCCCATCCTTTCAAGCAGTTAAGGACAGAAAAAAAAAATCCAGTTTTTAAAACATTCTGGCACAAGTTTTTCTCATAGATTTTTCAATGAAGTAAAAAGACCACACTTGAAAGAGATGAAAATCTTATCAAGATGACTTCCACATGTAACCTCCCTCCCCTGTCTCTGTAAACTTGGGGACAGTAGGCAGCAGAGGCAGCAGCGGTCTGTTCCTGCCTCCTTGGAGGTGGGTCCTTCTTGTCACGTGGCTATTACAGACCATTGTTCTAAGGAGGGCTCAGGCGGCTCTGTGAGTAAAATATCCCCAAAGAGAGCAACTTATTGTCAAAGAGGCTCCCCATTAATCTTGAATTTTGAAAGATGATGTTTACCAAACAGATTTCTCTACTGATAATTAGCTTTCCTGTATTTATCAATCAAAGATTAATCAAAATATCTGGTCCAGTATCACCACTCTAAATTAGTAAAATCTAGGCTAAAAAATATGTTTTATGTCTTAGACTAGGCAGCCTTATCCAGGAAAATATCTTACTTCTTTTAGACTTAAAAAAGTCCTTTTTATTGAAGTGTAATATTAGCTTTTGAAATGCTGAAAATCCTTAAAGACCCCATTAGACACTTTTGGTCTGCTCAACCTTCCCTGCCACCTAGCCCAAACTAGCACAACTGGGGCTGATATGCCAGGCTGAGGCTGATTTCATGAGAAATAACAGGAGGGAGAACAGTAACAGTGGTTAAATTTGTGGGTGCTGGAGTCAAGAGAGTATCAGATGCAAACACTGCCATGCTGCTTAGTAGCTGTGGACCTTGAGGGAGTTCACCTCTCTAGGCCTCGGTTGCCTTATCTCTAAACTGAGTTTAATAACAGAGCCTGCTGCAGGCATCCATGAGAATTAAATGAGACACATCAAGCACAGCACATGGCACATGGTAAGGACCCTTAATGGGAAGCTGCTATCATCACTGTCGCATCCTGAAGATAGCGCCACAGGCAGCAGCTCTTGTGCTGTGTCGCCAAGAGGTCTGGGGTGTAGTGGGCGATCCAAGTAGGCAGGCATTTTTTAGATGCTCGCTGAAGTGCAATTATGAACCCAGGAATGATATACCAGGTAAATCTAAGGATAAATCCCTTTAAATTACCCAGAAAAAGAATAGTTTATTTTAGCAAATAAAAATAAAAACACAAACTTAACTTACAGTTGTAACACAGTAGCAGACCAGCTTCTCCATCTTCGTACACATCAATAGCTGCAACAAAATTAACCTGCAATGGTAACGGGCAATGGTAGTGCACAGGCTGGATGACAAGTTGTGAGCATTTGCAGCGGCCCTTGGCGCTCCACAATCGCAGGGGTGTGGGGTCACGTCTACCTCACCAGCACCCGTAAAGCCGTATCGGGGGCCATGATTACAACACACCATGGATATGAAAGAAAGAAGATCTCTCTTTTCTTTCTCCACCGGGACTTTCTCCCCGTCTTTTCATACTCTCTTAGAGGCTCCATATCCATCACCTCTACTCTCTATTAAAATACCTCAGGTTTACATGGTGTGCTCCAGTTCCCAAGGCACCTTCACGTGGGTTATTCATTTCACTCTCACACTAACCCCAGAATAAAGACAGTATTATTCCCATTTTACAGATGATGAAATTGAGGCCCAGAGAAGCTCCTCAGCTGGTGATCAGCACAGCTGCGATCTGAACTGTGGTGCTCTTCTCTTCTTACCTTAGCCCTCTCAGGCCTCCAGTTAGTCAAGTCTCTGAACCTTAAAATCACCATGGCAGTCCCCACTTCTGCTCTTTCTCTGTCCTGCATTTAAAGGCAGCACGCGCGATGAGGAGGGGGTCGGAAGGCCTACCTATCTCTGTGACCTCTCGGGATCTCAGTTTTTATGTCTGGGAAGAGGGCACTTGACCTGATGGCATCCTCGATCCTTCCTGATTTTCAAAACCCCAACCCTCTAGAGCAAGCATCCTTAAACTATGGCCCGCGGGTCACATGTGACCCGCCGAGGACATTTATCTAGCACGCCGTGTGTTTTTGCCGCTGCTGCCTGTCCTGCTTAGCAGCCGACTCGTCCTGGGCCCACAGTGTGCACTCTCCAATGGATAGTGAACTGGCCCCCTGTTTAAAAAGTTTGAGGACCCCTACTCTAGAGGCTCCTGCTCTTTCCAATTCCTTACATGTATCCCAGCCCTGAGAGTCTCCCAAGCATCCGGAGAAGCCACCCTGCTGGAGGCCCCAAGTGGTCAACTCTCTGCCTGCCCCACAGTCTCTGCCAGGCGAGGTCCCCTACCTCCTGTCCTCCTCTCCCTCAGATTATTCTTTCATTTCTTGGCTCTTTTCTCACTAGAAAACTACCTACTTTAATAGCTCCAAATTTTGCTCTGTGCTCAAAATCCCCAAATCTACAAGCCCAGACCCATATTCTCCCCAGAGCTCCAGCCCATAATCTGTATCTCTTGTTCCCTGAGATGGCATCATTCTACATCCGTCACTGACAGCAGGAGGCAGTCAGGCTGGGCACACAGAACCAAGGTCAAGCCCTGCCTGAGCTGCTCTCGGCCTCCGTAGCAAGCAGTGGCAAATGCTTAGTCGCTGGCCCTCAATCTTTGAGAAGCTGGCATAATGACAATGTTGCCCTTGCTGCACAGTAATGGGAATTCGATGAGACAAGGCAGAGATTTCAGCCTGGGCCTGGCATATAACAAGCACTTAGTGAAAGCTATTTTCACTTTTAAACCTTCTCCTTTCTAAATTATCCCAAAGTCTCAGGGGCTCCGTACTCTCACCCAAGTCCAGCATCCTCCTCCTCACAGGGTCTTTTGGGTATCCTTTTTGTACTCCCAGGACACTGAGCCAGGGCCTCCTGCGGCTCGCCTCTCCCAGCCCTGCCCCAGGTCCACCCTGTGCTCCTCCCTCAGGCCCTGTCTCCTCTTCCCAGAATGTGCCTTTGCCTCTAAACGTTCTCCTCACTGTGCTAAGTCTCCAACTGGCCACCTTTATCCAGGTCTGCTGCCTGGGCCCCCATGGCCCTTCCGAGAGAACCCCCACCCCTCCCATCTGTCACAATCTGGCACTGTACTAGGTGCTGTTAGGATGCAGAAAAGGATAAGGTAAGGTTCCACCCCTCAAAAAAAATCAGAAAAGGATGCAAGTACCTAAAACAAGGTGTAATGGGGCAAATGCCACAGTCAAGAGTTGTGAGAGCTCTGGAGGGAGTGGGAAAGCAAGGACTAGTGGCCACAAGCTCTGGCTCTGGGATCAGAAAGACTTGCCCTGGCTCATGGCCTCATGCCTGAGGGTCTCTGTATAGCCTGCGCCATGCCTGTGCGCACTTGTCTGTCTGTTCCCTGCAGCTCTCTCCCCACTAAACCAAAAGGCTTGTGACATACAGCCTGTGTGTGCCATTCAGTGCCATCTCTTCAGTGCCAGATCAGGGCCTGGCAGGTGGCAGGGGCAAAATAAACACACCAGATAACGACCGAATTAATAAAATCCCAGCTCCGTCACTTCAGAGCGTGCACACATAAGCCAACTGTTCCCCTCTCAGAACCTCAGTTTCTTCATTTGTAAGACTGGAGATGAGAGTAAACTACATTTATGGGACATGGAACTTGCTAAATGCTCAGTAAGTGTTAGCTGACATTATTACTTAGCCATGGAGCCTGCACCAATGGGCATGTAACATGTGGGACAGTCCTCGAGTCCCCTCTGACTCCTGCAAGGCCCCTTCCTGGCTCCACCCCTTGGCTCAGAATTACCTCCTCCTCTGTGCCCAGGTCTGGCTCAGTTTGTTTCACTGTCTCAGCCAGAGGCTTCATGCTGCAGCAGGACATGTGTGTCTGCTTTGCCAGTCTGCGAGCTTCCGGAGGAGAGGAGCCGAGGGCTACCCACTCTGTGGCCTGGCCTGCCACCCTCGCTGGCTGTGGATGCTACAGTGTGCTGGGTTTAAGGACATGGGTTCTGGAGCCAGCCAGCTGGGGCCCAAGTCCTGCTTCTGCCACTGACTAGCTTTGTGGTCTGGAGTAAAATAAGTGACTCTTCCTTCCTGAGTCTCAGTTTCCTTTTATGTAAAATTGGAGAAATGAAGCATACCTCCCTCACAGATTATTGGGATTATTCTGAGATGCAATGCTTATGACATGCTCTGACACAAGGCCTGGTGATTATGCTCATTATAATTATGGGAGGGTTAACTACAGTGAGAAAGGCAGCCATTTGGTTCAGAGATAAGGCCTGTGTGTGTTTGGGGTGGGATTGGAGAGGGACGTGGTGGTGACAAGCGTGGAGGAAGTTCAGGCAGTCTTCTAGATCAGGTCTGTGCACAGTGACACTGGAGCAGTACCTGGCATCAAGTCAGTCTACTGGGGGTTTCAGGACTGTGCTGCAGGCACACGAAGTGGCAGTATTCACAGTCAGGTAGAGGCAGCTCCGGCCCCAGGGCCAGGATTCAGGGACCGAAGACCAGACTGGACTTAACCACTCTCTCCGGGCACTCCACAGCACCATGTTCAGATGCCTGTTACCACTCGGCAGGGAGACCTGTTTCAGGCTTTCACGTGGGTGCCTGTCTCCTCCCTGGGAGAGGGTCCTGGCTGGAGTCAGACTCTGCAGCACTGTTTCCTAACCAGATGACGACATCAGAATCAACTAGGGGGTTTAAAAAAAATACGTATTCTGGGTTCTCACTTCTAGAGGTCCTGATATAATAGGTCTGGGGTAGGACACAGGTATCAGATTTTTATTTTTTAATTAAAAATACGCAGTTCATTTTATTGGGATTTAAAAATGATAAAAGTAACAGCATGGCTGTAAAAATTATTAATGGAAACTTGTAACAAGTGAGGTAGGTACTGGCCCTGTCCCATCTCTTGCCCCAGCTGAGAGAGGAAGCTACTGCTGGTTCCACATTCAGCCTTCCCAAGTGACCCCAGGCTAAGCCCCCTGCTGAGAACCATCAGGTTCTGGGCAGACAGTCAAGACAGGGACCTGGGCCCAGTGAATGACCCAGAGACTCAGATATTGAGACCATGTATGCAGTTCCTTCGAGAGGAGCCCTTGGTTTTGGGAAAGAGGCCAACATATTAGAGCTAGAGCTGGGGCAGTAGGTCACAGCAGGGCTGCCCATAAAGGGAACTTGATGTTGACTTCCAGTGCTTTAGAGCTTCTTAAACACTTTCTCTTTTGAGCCAAGATTGTCTTAGAACCTGGGGTGGGGTGGAGGTCTGAACTGGGAATCAGATGGTTCTGTGGGGGGAGAGGGGTGGGAACAGGAAGCAGGGCCAGCCATTGACTCTGGCGCCTACAGAGAGCAGGCGGCAGCCAGTGCAACGTGAACAAAAGTTCACTTAAGGCTGGGTACACCTTTCTCTCCTGCCCCCACTGCACTAGGTGACCAGCTGCAGGAGCATTTTGGTAAAAAGCTAGTCCTGTTCCCATAGAGCCTGTTTCTGACTAGCTATTAGAAAACACATTGCTCATTACCTATCTCATATCCTTAGGGCTTTTCTCCCCAGTTAGATAGTAAATTCCTCCCAAAGATGAGTGTGTTTGATTAAGGTTTGCCCCTGCTCAGCAGACCCCTCGGCCAACTGACGGGAGGAGGGGCTGTGCACACGGATCCTCTCAGAGCCAGGGTGCAGGAAAGGGCTTTTTGTTTCTTTTTTCCCTTTTAAAACAATTTCTTTTCTCTTAGGGAAAAGCTTTGTATCTTTGTTTTTAAAAAAGCACACTGAAGAAAAGGCAAAAAACTTGAGAATCATTCCTCATAGCCATCCAAAAAACAAACACAGAAGTCATCTAAGAAAATAGTTTTTAACCCAATTTTTCCTGAGTCTTTACTAATCACAGGAATAATATAAACATTCCAATAAATTATTAGGATATTAAGTAAATAATAACCACCATATGAAAGAAATTTAATAAACTAATTTTCTCTATAGCTACCCTCATGAATAAGTTAATTGTACAATTTTCAGCCACTTAAGCATGATTTGCTTTAAACCAGATCGTGTCAGAAAGTTTCTCTGAAACAAGGTGAGCACTTTTCCACTAGAAAAAGCAGGTCTTAGGGAACTAGTTTCTGAGGAAAGGACTGAGGGGACAAAGACCTGCTCAGCTGTGACTGTTCCGTCTCTGGTTGCACACACAGAGACCGCTGAGAAGCAAGAAAGAGTGAGAACTGTTGAAGGACAGACTGGGCCCCTGCCCTCAGAAGCCAGCATGCTGGAAGAGGTTCCAGATCCAGGCGAGAAGCCCAGGCAGCTGACCTGCAGCTGGCGGGGGGGGGGGGGGGGGGGGGGGGGGGGGGGGGGGGGGGGGGGGGGGGGGGGGGGGGTGTGGCGGGCATTCCTCCAGCTTTAAAGTAGGAAGAGTTTCAGGATAGATCACCTGGGGGGAAACTTAAACAATGTTGGTTCTCAAGTACCATATCCCCTGAATTCTGATTTAATTGATCTGGCATGGGGTCAGAACACTGCTCTTTTTAAAGCTCTCCAGGTGATTCTAGCCAGGGCTGGGCAGCAAGGCAGTACACCAGGGTTCCCAATTTGGCTGAACATTGGAATCACTGGGGTCATTTAAACATTCCCATGCACACTGCATCTCAGACTTGTGAAATCTCTGGGGGGAAGGACACAGGCCCTGGCACCTTTGAAACTCCTCGAGTAGCTCCAATTGTAGATAAGTTTGGGGACCACCAATATAGATATGGGAAATGACAGACTACTCTGTGATCAACAACAGCAGAAGACAAGGCGGCCTCCTAGTTACATCTAGATTTTTCTATTTCTGATTTTTCTGTTTCTTAAAATCTTGCTCTAATTAGGTACTAAGTCTTTTTAAAATAGTAGTTAGCAATTTTAATGAATGAATTTAAGGAACACCACAGTGTCTTTGATTTAGTCGAACAGGACTGGGGGAAGCCTGTGGGTTTGAAAGTCCTCATTAGGAAGTACATTCTCCTGGAGGGAGGGGGGTGATGTCCCCATTCTGCAGTGTCCTTAGTACCAGAGCCAGCAGGCTGTTGGCACTGTGCTATGCAAACACTGAGCAGCTCATTGAGACCAAGGCCCTGGCCTGCTTTACAGAGATAAAGGGACTGAAGACCTCTGTGACCTGCTAAAGTCAGGTGTTGAACAGGCTCCAGTGACAGGTCATCAGGCCTCAAGGTGGTACATGCTCACCACCGTCCAGCGGGCTCTAGGTTCAGACTCTTCACAGTCATCTTTAGGGCTTCAGTGCATTTTTGGGTGGCACTAGATTTTGTCCCAAACCAGGACACCCTTGTTTTCTGTGCAGCTCAGGCCAGGGGTGTAGACCCTCAGTGCTGATCCTCTCTTCCTCTCTCCCTTAATGGGGTTCCGGCCCTTCTTCCTTTCTACTGGGCCTCCAAGGGGATAGAGAAAGGTGCTGGACCCACCCAGCCACCTAGTCCCCATGCTAAGCGTCTGCAGGGCCTCCAAGAGGAAGCTTTCTCTCCAAATGCTCTCTCAGGACCAGTCACCTAACAAATGCTCTCATCTATTTGGTTATTTATAGTTGGATTTTTGACTCTTCATGTCTCTCTTATTTGAAAGGATGGAATGGCAGGGTGAGATCTGAAAGCTGAATAGGGCAATGGGATGGTCACATGATATTAGAACCATTGTGATGTACAAAAATGGTAATTTCACATGGTTCTGCCTGAATAGTGTATCGCATAATAATGATATGATGAACAGTACATAATTTTAAAGAAATCTGAATCATGGCATCCCAAAGTTAGAAGATGCAATGATTAATCTTCTCTGATTCCCACTTGTCCCTACAACCATCAGCTTACCCTGTTGGCCTCCACATGGTGCAGCCTGAAGGCCTCTCCTGTGCTTTCGTTCACCATGTCGAATTGGTGTCGATAAGCCACACAGATGAGGTTGTCACTCTCTTCGGTTGGCCCATCCACTAAGGTCATCACGGCAGGGGAGTCGGACAGACAGATCTCCTGTGCGGTTGATGATGATGTAGGAGACTGGTTAGTGCAGAGCAGTCAGCTTCATGTTAACCCACCCCCACCTTCAGAAGAGGCCCCCTCCCCACAGGTTCCTGCAGAGCCCCATACTGCAGGGAAAGAAAGGGCCCGAGAGGAGGTGATAGGGGTCACATTAGACTCCTCTCTCCCATAACTTATCCTCAAGACTAAGGCCTCTGTTCACAGGAACAGGTAGAGGCCAGGAAACAATTTTATAAAACAGATACAACGCTATGGTCTACTTTAGCCTTCACATTGTTGGGTCCTATCCTGGAACTTAGTAATAGTACTAACAATTACTAACTAATCTTGTTGAACACTTAACACATACCAGGCATGGTTCTCATTGAATCCTCGTAACAACCTCATGAAGTAGGTGGGCTATTGTTCTATCTGAGGAAACTGAGGCTCAAGGTCAAGTGACTTGCCTACAGTCACAAAGTTTATAAACGGTAGAGCCAAGATTTGCATTCAGGAAATCTGATTTCAGAGCTCATACTACATAACTGTATATGCTACATCTAAATATATTCATTAAAATTGCTAATCACTATATGAAGAAGGTTACCACCTAATTAGAGCAAGATTTTTTAATTGCATTAACTTAACTGGCATGCTGCTCTGTCCCCTTAAGTTGAATATTATCAGAAATGGATATGCATAATCCAGGAGGCTTTGACTGTAGGCAAAAGTAGTTTCTCAGCTCACCAACAGAAAAACTCCATCTTAGTGGCTGATGTTTGACATATCCTGCACCTTAACACACAGTCTGTGGTGGGAACTCAACCTGGAGGCCTTGCTCACAAGATCCCCCAATCTACCTGCAGCCCATGCTGACCAACGCAAGCAGGGCAGTGCTGCCCCACCGCTTCCTCTCACCTCGCCAGCCATTGAAGCCACCATCACCTCTTGCCAGGATCCTGTACAGACCTCTCAGAAGCCTCCTATCTCTACCCTTGGTCCCTGTACTCTCCTCTGCCTGGTAACCAGAGCAGTCTTTTCAAAACATGGTACTTCTTTGCTCCAAATCTTCCAGTCCTTTCCCACCTCAGAGTCAAAGCCAAAGTGCTTGCAATGGCCTCTGGGCTCATGAGAATCTGGTCCCAGTTCTCTCTGACCTTCCTGACAGCTCCTTCTCGGGGCCTCAGGGCTCTTGCCTGGTAGCTCCTGCTGGAATGTCTTTTCCCCAGACACCCTCATCACTCCCTCCCATACTTTCTGGGTCTCTGCTCAAAGGTAACCGTTCAGAGAGGGCCTCCCGGAACATCCCTTCTACAACGTATCTCCCAACTCCCTGTACATTATCCTCTCTTCCCTGGCCCTACTTTATTTTTATTCTCAGTACTTTCTGCCAACCATCATAGATTTATCTGCTTATTTCTGTTATCCTTCAGCTAGAAAGACATCTCCATGAGAAGAATTTGTTTTGTTCACCGCTGTGTCCTTCATACTTAGAACAGCAACTACAGGTGCTCGTTGGAATGAATGAGCTTTTGCCTTAGTCTTCTGGGGGAAACCAGGGTCCTAGAGGGGAGGGTGTCCTTAGCTGGTTACTGAATGGTGGGACAACCTCAGTGGATGACAAACTCTGGGGGGAAGGAGAGAGTCTGCCTCATGACACATTGGCTGGGAGGTAAGTGATTTGAAGAGAAAACCTACCCTGATGTACTGGAATTCTTCAACAGGTGACTCCGACACGGGAGACAACAACGAGATGCTGGTTCCTCCACTTGGCTTGTGTTTCCTTGTGATCAGAAGCAGTTTATTTCGAATTGCGACCACAACCCTCAGCTCTCTGCTGTGGTGAGTGTTAATCGCATACAGGTGGCAGCCTGGGATGAGAAAGCAATGATACTCTACATGTGACAAGCGAGTTGGGAAGCCCCTCTCCTTGACACTTGGGCAAGTTTCCAGGGGGAAATTAAGCATAATGCAGTGAATGGACTAAGAATGTTTCTGCCACCAGGCAAAATGGAGACTTGACATAAAAATCAGGTTAAATCACAAGAAAATGAAGAAAGTCATCTTCCCTATATTCTAGAGGTTGTGGACTTAACTTTATATCTACTACATGATGTGAATTAAAGTAAAGGGTGATTGGAGCTCTAGGAACCAAAGTCTAAACATTTCTTTACTCACAGATTTGCTAATGGAGCTTAACCTGCTAATGGAGCTCTAAAACCTGTTATGAAAGGTCTAGAATTTCTTCTAGTCCTCAACATGTTTTTCTATCTTTCAAGCTCCTTACAGAAACTGTGATGCTATCTTTGTGATATTTCCGAGCAAAAAATAAACCAATAAGATCAAATTCCTACTCATTTTTATTTTCAGTAAAACTTAGGCAGTCTGAGAAAAAAAAATAATTGAATGAAATCCAGCAACATACGAAGACTCAAGTCACCTTTTGTTTTCTCCAGCTTATTTTCTCTGCAGTCAGATCTGCTCTTCCCAGCCTGTTTCCCCTCCAGGCCCTTTTGCAGAGCACTCAACCTGAAGACAAAGAGGCGGGCATCTTTTCCTGGTGACATAAACAAGGAGGAGGGGATTAAATGGAAAAGTAAAAAGACCTGGAGGACTTCCAAGGGCAGACTGTGTAAGAAACTAGGGTTGGCTGTGTCCCGGAATTTGGGAGACATCTACATCACTTTTACTTAACATCGCAATTACGGATGCATATGCATCCTCCCCACCCCCCTGCTGCCCCTGGTGCATCCTCCCCACCCCACTGCTGCCCCTGCTGCATCCTCCCCACCACCCTGCTGCCACTGGTGCATCCTCCCCACCCCCCTGCTGCCACTGGTGCATCCTCCCCACCCCACTGCTGCCACTGGTGCATCCTCCCCACCACCCTGCTGCCACTGGTGCATCCTCCCCACCCTACTGCTGCCACTGGTGCATCCTCCCCACCCCCCTGCTGCCACTGGTGCATCCTCCCCACCACCCT
>VSMD01031883.1:0-38831 GCA_008750895.1 Mirza zaza | reverse complement strand
TGTTGTGTGCTGTCTCCCCGTGTGTGTGTTACAGTTGCTATTGTGTGTTGTCACTCCCACTGTTGTGCGTTGTCACCCCGTGTGTTGTCACTCCCACTGTTGTGCGCTGTCACCCCATGTGTTGTCACTCCCACTGTTGTGCGCTGTCACCCCGTGTGTTGTCACTCCCACTGTTGTGTGCTGTCACCCCGTGTGTTGTCACTCCCACTGTTGTGCACTGTCACCCCGTGTGTTGTCACTCCCACTGTTGTGCATTGTCACCCCGTGTGTTGTCACTCCCACTGTTGTGTGCTGTCACCCCATGTGTTGTCACTCCCACTGTTGTGCGCTGTCACCCCGTGTGTTGTCACTCCTACTGTTGTACGCTGTCACCCCGTGTGTTGTCACTCCCACTGTTGTGTGCTGTCACCCCGTGTGTGTGTTACCATTGCTGTGTGTTGTCACTCCCACTGTTGTGCGCTGTCACCCCGTGTGTGTGTTACCATTGCTGTGTGTTGTCACCCCCACTGCAGTGTGCTGTCACCCCGTGTGTGTTACCATTGCTGTGTGTTGTCACCCCCACTGCAGTGTGCTGTCACCCCGTGTGTATGTTACCATTGCTGTGTGTTGTCACCCCCACTGCAGTGTGCTGTCACCCCGTGTGTGTTACCATTGCTGTGTTGTCACTCCCACTGTTGTGCGCTGTCACCCCGTGTGTGTGTTACCATTGTTGTGTGTTGTCACCCCCACTGCAGTGTGCTGTCATCTCGTGTGTGTGTGTTACCATTGCTGTGTGCTGTCACCCTGTGTGTTATGACTTCCCTTGCTGTGGGTGCTGTCACGCCCGTGGTGCCATGTCTACCCCTCCCTGATGGCTGCTGCATTCTCACACTGATCGTCTCAGCTCGGGTCACCCCAGACCTGGCGTTTTTCCATTATGACTAGTTTATATTCTCACCCCGAGGTTTGGCAAAAATATGGAATCAATTGTTTTTAATTATGTCCGTCTTGTACACTCTCCATTGCAGGGACAGCTCGATAGCGCTTCACAATCCAACAGCCGTAGGAGCGCTGCTCAATACCTGGGATGGAAAGCTGGAGTTTTCTTTTTGTTCAAGTTGTAGACTATTCTTAAAAGTGCCATATTTCCCTGCTTCAATTGCTGTTCTCCCCTTTATG
Source organism: Mirza zaza (assembly GCA_008750895.1). Lineage (NCBI taxonomy): Eukaryota > Metazoa > Chordata > Mammalia > Primates > Cheirogaleidae > Mirza > Mirza zaza. Next base: position 37,673 of record VSMD01031883.1, on the reverse strand, counting down.
GCTCCTTCATTGTCCTGTGTCTGCAGCGTGGAGCCGTGTTCAATGCTAATCACACCGCCTGGTTTATTGCCTGCAGACTGCTGCGTGGAGGTGGCCAGCCGGGTGGTAGAGGGAGCCCTGGGAGGTAGGCGGGTGGCGGCTGTGCTCCCGCTCTGCCTGGCTGTGTGTCCCTGGGCACCAGGGGAGCCTCTCTGTGCTCAGGCCTCCGTGCTTGAAGGGAAGGAGGCAGTGAGCAAGCACCCCCCCAGCATGCTGGGGCCAGCGAGGCTGGGCACGGTCCAGGGTGGTGGTTACGGGGAGGCGCCCGAGGGACAAACCCAGCTCGAGCCCCTCTGGGCAGGTAGGCGTGGGCAGGCCGGCCGATGTCTCTGAGTCTGGGTTTTGCCATGTATAAAATGGGCAGGGCAGACTCAGTCCCGACGGCGGCTGACAGGTGAGATGCGATGACCCGAGTCTGGGTTCTTGCCGGCGCAGGCGCTGGGAGGCCGCAGCTGCCTGCAGTTCTGGGTGCCGAGAACAGAGTCAAGAGCCCAAGGACGCACCTGCGTCTTCCAGGTGTGAGGGGCTCCTGGTTGGTCCGTGTGGTCGCGGTTTCCCAAAGAACCAGGAACTTGCTTTGACCTCGACCCAGCACATGGTCCACGGGGCCGAGGCCCAGAATCCCCCTACTCCCTGGCCCCTGAGAGGTGACGGTCGGGGCAGCGGCCACCGTCCCCTGGGCCTCTCCTCTGTCCCCTCCAGCACCGAGACATCTCGCTGTCCTGCCCTCCAGGGGCCCTGGCCCCCCAGTCTGCAGACCCAGCGGGCACACTCTACCGGGCGCGGGGTGACACCACACTGACCACGCAGCGTTGGCTAAGGACGGGTGGAGACTTGACGTTCCCAGGGTGGCAGGTCTGGCCCTGGAAGGGAGGCACTCTTTACCAACAGCCTTGGCAGCTGCTGGGGGGCCCGCCAGCCAGGCCCTGGTTTCATGGCAGAAAAATGCCTCCACGGCTCATAAAAGGGCCCCGCGGATGCTGGCTGGGAGGTTCAGCCGCTCAGAGGGAAGAAAGATGCTTCCTGAGGGCGCCAGGGAGCGGGCGGCTCTAAAGCCCACCGCTTCCGACAGACGCTTCTCGATAAGCAGAGCCTGGGCGCCGGGCAAAGGAAATAATCCATTTCAGCTCGAAGGGCCAGCAGGGGAGGAAGGAGCCTGGGAGGAGGAAATGGTACGTTCAGGGCCCGCAGCTCCTTTCCCGCCATGGAGACCGGCGACACCAGGCTTTTGTGAGCGGTGCACAGAGGGTGCCACTCCTGCGCCTCCCCTCGCTGTGCTGGGGCGGGCGGCTCTGCAGGGCGGGGCAGCCGTTCACAGAGCTGGGCGCAGGGCGGGAAGCTGCACCCCGACCTGCTGCTTGGAGGAAACGGGGTGCGGGCGGCAGTGCAGGCGTCTGTGCCCGGGCCACGTGGGTGCTCCTGGTGGCGTCTGGAGGTCCCCAGGGCCCCACAGCCAGGGCCAGTCCCAGAGTGGCTGAGGAAATGGGGGTGGCGTGGAGCAGTGAGAAGAGCGTGGCCTCAGGACACCTGTGCGTGGGCCCAGTCTCCATGGCGCAGGCTGGGGCCGCTGGGCACACTCCCCCGCCTGTCTGGGCTTCCCTCCTCTGCTTGGAGACAGCGTGGTGTCATCTGTGGCTGCCCTCGGGGGGCGAGGGTCACGGGAAGTGCCGCAGTGCCCACAGTGGGGACTGCTTCCACGTGGCCCCGAGTGGGCTGCGTCCTTCCAAACGTGGCCGCCGTGGGGTGATGGCATCACCTCTGCCAAGGGGAGGGGAGTCCAGGCATGGACAGGGAGGCTCTGCAGGGTCGCCGTGCACGTGTGCCGGCCCACGCAGGAGACCTCTGCGCACGACCACTCCGTGCCAGGCAAGGTGGCACGGCGTCCACGATTCCCATTCTCTGTGGGACCCGGCTCCTCCCAACACGCATCCCCACCTCTGCTCCCCACCTGTTCTTGCTTTACGGGTTCTCCCAGTCCCACTTACCCCTTGGTGTCTGGCTGCTCACCTCCTTCTTGGGGAACCCTTCCCCAGCCCCCTCCTCCCACATCTTCACACTCTTGCCAGAATTAGCCCGTTCTGCTCTGCGCTGCCAGCGTCCTTCACATCTCTCCTTATCTACTGGCTGTCTAGAGCAGTGGCCGCTTCTTGCCTCAGCTTTCACTCCCCAGGAGCCCTTCGTTAAAACGGAAAGTTCGGTGAGTTTTTAGCAGAGCGTCATGGATCCTTCTGGGAGCACTTTACACATTGCCTGACATCCTGCCTCCCAACGAGGGAGGTGGAGAAACCGAGGCACGTGGCCACAGAGGTGCAGTGCAGGGCACTCCATCACCTGGGTGTCCCGGGTCCTGCCTACAGGGAGGGGCTCAAGGTGCGTGCCCCGTGTGCACCCCGAGTGTCGGGGGACAGAGCACCCCGGACGCAGGCCCTCCTGTCCCCACCTGCCCGGCCCCAGCGCAGGGAGCCTCTCACCGGCTCTGCTTCAGGGCGCCGTGCGCGGCGTGAGGCTCCTCACCTTCCTTGGGTCCTGGTGCCGCCTCCAGGACTAACGGGGGCCCAGGGCCACGGCAGGGGCACCTTCACGCCTGGTCCCGTCCCCTGCGTGCGGGGGCGTGAGGCAGGTGCATTCCCAGGGTTCTGTCTTCCGTGACGGCATCTGGGGAATGGCCCTGGCTCCGGAGCCGGAACGCCTGGCTTCAAACCCAGCTGTGCGACCTTGGGCAGGCTTCGTGACCGCCTGCGCCCTGGGGGCCCCTCTGCCGGTAGGGGTGCCGACGGCCCCCCAGGCATGCCGACAAGGGCTGAGCGCTCAGCCCGGGGCTGGTACCGGGTAAGCACCACGAGTGCTGCGTTCGCTGCGGTGACTGCGCTGAAGGTCTCCCCGTCCAGGTCTTCTCCCGGGGCCAACTCCAGCTACCCAACACTTTCCACCCACCTTAGGGGGCGTCTCAACCCCCAGATGGCTAATGCAGAACCCCCCACCTGCCCCCAGACCGGCCGCCCTGCAGGGAAAGGCCCCACTGTCCGCCCAGCAGCTCTACCTGCAGACCTGCCAGTCGTCCTCACTCCTCCCCCAGCCTCCTCCCTCCACAACTCGGGGGACCACCGCACTCTCCCCAGCTCCCCGCCCACCCTGGCTCCACCTAAGCCTGGCCTCCAACGGCCCCCCCGGTCCGACATCCGTCTTCCCCTCTGTCCCCTCCCGCGGCTGCGGGCAGCGAGGAAGCGTCTGAGCTTGTGTTCCTTTACCCGTCACCCTACAACACCCCCGGGGCTCAGCGCCTTAAAACTACGGAAGCCGCCTCCTGGCTCCTGACCACCTGGACCAGGCGCAGCTTGGCTGGGGGCTCTTGCCTGGCTCCTCCCGAGCTGCCCACGGGCCTCGGGTTCCACCCAGGAGGCTGGGAGTGGCTTGGTCACGTGGCGCTCAGTGAGTCTGGGCAGATTGTTCCACCGCCAATGGGGGCAGGGAGGCTGGGGGCGGCACAGTCCACTCGGTGGTGTCTGTGGGGCCCCGCTCTGGGTTGGCCCCTGCACCGGGTACAGTGCTGGGTGGGGAACAGGGCAGAGGTGGCTTCTGCCTGCCTGAAGCACGTCACTCACAAGGAGCAGGACAGAGGGCAGAGATGCTTCGTGGGGCGGCAGGTGGCTGTCATAGCCGGGGTGCTGGGTGGCTCCCCTGCACGTGGCAGGAGCCCAGGCTCCGGGGGCTTCTGGGCAGGGGTCAGGGAAGTCCTCCTGGGGCTGCCCTGGGGACACAGGACACCGATCAACCGTCCTGGCACACAGCAGGGGCTCCACAAAGTGAGTCCCCTCCCCTGGCCACGGCGCAGGTGGGAAGGGCACAGGTAGAAGTTGCTCTCCAGGCGAGGAGACAGGACGCAGAGGTGAGCCAAGCGCGGGGCGAGTCCCCTCTTGCGCCCGTGCTGGCCTTGCTCCTGGAAAGGAGATCTGAGACTATCATTTGAATGTGTAAGCCCCATTCCGGCGCGGTTATTGATGTGCACGGGAAGAATACATAAACGCCTGACAAGGTGCGCACTCGATTAGCTCCCTGATTATTTATGTATCCCCAAGAAGCGCTTCCTAGAGGGTGACGGGCATTTGTTTCCTAGATGGAGCCCAGAGGACTGGCCCTGCCGAGAGAAATTGGATTATTGGTGCTCTGACAATTGAGTTTACACAAACTTTTACTTCCAGTTATTAACAAACGCAGAGAATGTATATTCAAGTGGCACCGCGGTGCTCAAGGAGCAACCTGCCGGCTCCGGGCGGCCCCTCTGGCCGCAGCTGCAGGGCGGGGCAGAGGGAGGGCCCCTCCAGGACCAGCTCCCCTCTGGGACGCGTGGCCTGGGGTGGCCTGGGGTGGCTTGGCTGACTCCCCCACCACCGTCCTGCTGGATTCCCCGCCATGAGCACGCTCTGTCCGGGGCCTGTGACTTCCGAGCAGAAGGGCAAGAGATGGGATAAAGCCCTGTCCTCCCCAGCATCAGCCCTCCAGAGCCTGCCTTAGGAGAGACACAGGAAGTGTCCTGCACAGGGAGGAAACAGGAAGTGTCCCGCACAGGGGAGAAACAGGAAGTGAGCCTGTTGCAGGAGAGAAACAGGAAGTATGTCTGCCTTAGGAGAGAAACAGGAAGCATCTGGCACAGGGAGGAAACAGGAAGTGTCCCACACAGGGGGGAAAGAGGAAGTGAGCCTGCCTTAGGAGAGAAACAGGAAGTGCCCTGCACAGGGGAGAAATAGGAAGTGAGCCTTTCTCAGGACAGAAACAAGAAGTGAGCCCACCTTAGGAGAGAAACAGGAAGTGTCCTGAATAGAGAGGAAAAAGGAAGCATCCTATACAGGGGAGAAACAGGAAGTATCCCACACAGGGAGGAAATAGGAAGTGTCATGCACAGGGGAGAAACAGGAAGTATCCCACACAGGGAGGAATTAGAAAGTGTCCTGCACAGGGGAGAAACAGGAAGTATCCCACACAGGGAGGAAATAGGAAGTGTCATGCACAGGGGAGAAACAGGAAGTATCCCACACAGGGAGGAAATAGGAAGTGTCCTGCACAGGGGAGAAACAGGAAGTGAGCCTGTCTCAAGAGAGAAACAGGAAGTGAGCCTGCCTTAGGAGAGAAACAGGAAGCGTCCTGCACAGGAGATACTGTGCAGCCCCCTGTAGAGAAGGGACCTGAGTTGCGTGGGTCAGCACACCCAGCACAGCTCTACACCGCCCACCCCACCACCAAGAACAGCCCCAATCCCCTCCCATCCCGAGTTCTTCTCTTCCATCTCTCAGTTCCCATCTGTGCCACCCCTGCCTGAGGGTTTTTCAGGCTTCTCCCCATACTTCAGCCTCCTCTTGGAGCCGCCTCCGGGAAGTTTCCAGGCCCTCAGCCACTCTGGTCACCCTTGGACCCACCGCCGCAGTGCTTGATGTGCTGTTTTCTTGACCCCGCTTATTCATCCGTCCCACAGGGAGTGCTGGCCCCATCTCACCCATGTCCCATGGCGTCTGCATTTCTGGGCATACGGGGGGGGGGGGTGCCTATGTAGACTGCGTGGCCTGGGGCTGGCTCTGTCCACGGGGCCGGGAATACTGTGTGGCTGAGTCCCGGGGCAGCTCCAACCACTGGCAGCTGGGCTCAGAGGACATCACAGAGACTCTTAAGGCTGGTTCTTTTGCAGTGTTCAGGACACAGTCAACTGCCGCCCCAAGCTGACCATCCTATCCCCCTCCCATGTGGGCCCCCTGACCCCAGTCCTGCCTCCCCAGGCCCTAGGTCTGTGCTTGCCGATAAGACATCCGTGGCCACATGTGGGCGCCGAGCGCTAAGCGTGGCTGCCGGCCTTGGAAGGGGCTCAAAGTGCAAACTAAACCCTAGATTTCAAAGACTTACGTTAAAATAAAGAATGTCAAGTGGTTCAATCAATTTTTCAAATTGGATACTTATTGAAATGATAGTATTTTGGATCTATTGTGTTTAATGAACTACATTATTAAAAATTAATTTCACTCAAAGAGCACAAAGTTTTAGTTAAGCAGGAGTAAGTTCTTGAGACCTATTGCACAGTGTGGTGACTGTAGTTAACAATAATGTAAGTTTGACATTTGCTCAGAGGGTAGATATTAAATGTTATCACTACAGAAAAAAAATGAGATGATGGATGTGTTCATTAGCTTGATTTACCCATTCCAAAGTGTACGCATATATCAAAGCATCATGTTGCACACCATAAATATTAATACATACAATTTTTAGTTGTCAATTAAAAAATTAATTAAAAATTGATTTCACTTTTTTTTACTTTTGAAAAATGTGGCTACTATAAAATCTAAAACTGCATTATGGGGTAGGCTGGGCGCGGTGGCTCACGCCTGTAATCCTAGCACTCTGGGAGGCTGAGGCGGGTGGATCCTTTGCGCTCAAGAGTTTGAAACCAGCCTGAGCAAGAGTGAGACCCCATCTTTACTAAAAAGATAGAAAGAAATTAGCAGGAAAACTAAAAAATATATGTATAAAATTAGCAGGGCATGGTGGTGCATGCCTGTAGTCCCAGCTACTCGGGAGGCTGAGGCAGGAGGATTGCTTGAGCCCAGGAGTTTGAGGTTGCTGTGAGCTAGGCCGATGCCACGACATTCTAGCCCAGGCAAGAGAGTGAGACTCTATCTAAAAAAAAAAAAAATTGCATACGGGGCTCACATTTTTTTCTTGTTATGTCTGCACCAGGCAGGAGAGCTCCCCAGCCAGACGCTGGGTTTGTGGCCATCCTCTGACACGTGTCAGCTGTGAGGCCTTCAGAATATCCTTCACCTGCCCGTGCCTCAGTTTCCTCCTCTGCACAGTGGGGAGAAGGACATTAAGCACAGGCCTGAAACGTCGTCACAGTACTCACGTAACATTACCTATTAGTACTATTTGTTTCATTTGTGCATTTTAATTACCTTGGCTTTATTTTCCTTCATCTCACTTACCAGCCTATGGGATGACCTGGTTTAATCACCTGTGTGCTTATTCATGCGTGGGCCTGCCTCCAATGTCAGCTCTGAGAATGCAGGGACTTGTCTGTTTTGCTCACGGGGTATCCTCAGCCTGGTCCTGAGCCCGGCACACAGTAGGAGCACAGGCAACGCATGCCGAATGAATGAATGTATGAATGAATGATGAAGCCCAGCTGTGGTCCCTCGAGACTTTCCATCCTGTCCAGACACTTCCACCCACTCTGCTGGAAAGAGGCCATTAGCGTGTGGCATAAGCATGTGTTTATACATGAATGAATGATGCGTGAGAAAAGTAGGCATGGGGGAGGGTGGGAAGAATGAAGGCTGTTCTGCAACATGGAGAGGAGTGTTCCCATGCTTCATGCCAGTGTGGAATCCCAGGGACAGGGGTAGGGGCTTCTGGGGGCTTGGGGTGTGAGAACACCAGGGTGTGAATGACCTTTGCCTCCAAGCTGACCCACCACTGGCTGACCCACACCTCTTCGTTCCTGCTCCTCCCCTGCCGCTCAGTGACTTGGGTGGTTCCCTCCAGCTCCCTCTTCCCTCTGCTGCCCAGCTGCTCCTGAGGGCCTGCTCAGCCCTTGTGATGGTTCATTTTACGCAGCAGCTTGCCTGGGTCACAGGGCGCCCAGATATTTGGTTCAACATTCCTTCTGTGTGTGTCTGTGTGGGTGCTTCCGCAAGAGTTTAGCGTTAGGACTGAGGGACAGAAGTGAAGTGGATGCCCCCCGAGGGGGGTGGGCCACACCCAACTCGCTGGAGGCCTGGGCTGTCGTGGCCCGTTTGCAGGGCAGAGGATGAACACAGAACACAAAAATACACACAGACACACACAACCACGGTTACAAGACTGCAGTGCAGAATGCACCAGCCGTTTTATTTTTATACCCCCAAAAAATCAAAGTTGGTTCCTTGTACGTGCCCACCTAGGCATTGCAGCAATGGCCATAAATTCTGGAACAGGTAGCCTAAGGGTACAGATGTCCCTGACTTAAGGTTTCCAGGTGGTTGCTCGAGGCGCCAGGCATAGATCACAGACTGAGATTAGCAAGGTTGGGCAAGGCCGTCACAGGGGGCATTTTTCGTCCCCAGTTTATCTTAGGCCAATCCCTGGCAGCTGTGCATGGCTTAGGTCACCCCTCCCTTGAGGGGTCTTATCCGTCATTGACTTACCAGCCATCTTATGGGCCAAAGCAGCAATCACAGGAACAATGTGCTTATTGTGTGGCCTCCAGACCCCTACTTATCGTGGGGCTGGGCAGTTCTTGCCTCAATGCAGAAACTCAGGTCTATTGTTATGCCTCTAGGCAGCAACCATGTTTGTCACAAGGACCCTGTCCGGAAAACATTACTTTCAAACTCTCTGGGCAGAACACGTACATTACTCACTAAATTTAATTCTTAAAGTAGGAAAATATATGTCAGTCCCCTACACTGGGCAGGACAGGAAGGTGGGGGCAAGGAGGCCGAGGCTCAGGCTGGGGCCCTGGCCTCTGCCCTGGGACAGGGACTTAACCCATCGGCTCCCTGGTTCTCAGGCCCCTGGACTCAGTCTGGGACTGACACCTCTGGCTTCCCGGGGTCTCCAGATCACAGACGGCAGACCGTGGGACCTCTCAGCCCCCATAACCACGGGAGCCGATTCCGTATAATCAATCTTGTTCTGGATATGTGCATATGTATCCTATCAGTTCTGTTTCTCTGGCAACCCTGGCTAATACACCTGCCTCCAGCAGGGTGCACCCCCACACCCCAAGACTGGCAAATTCGCTTGAAGCACAGAACCCCCAGGAGCATGGAATCCGATCTCACCCCTCGTTTTGCAGAGGGCCGAGCGGAGACCCGGGAGAGAGGGGTGTTTTGGAAAGCGAGACGGCGGGGCAGTTGAGGAAGGCAAGAGCAAGCACGCTGACCGTTGCAAACAGAGAATTAAACGTCCTTGACTCTGGTTGGGGGAGGTCACTGGGTCCTGCACAGACAGGGATGGGGGAGCACAGTGGTTGCTGATCCAACTGTGGCCAGGCTCCTCTGAGCCTCTCCTGAACAGGCCTTGACCTTTCCCTGCCTAGTGCACTTTCAGCAAAGATCCGCTCGGCCAGTTTACTGAGAACACACCACCCTGATATCTAATCAGCTCCTCTCTCCCTTCCTTGGTATCTGCTCACCTTGGCCTGCCTCCAGCTAGAGTCCTGTCACCTTTAGCACAAATCCCCTGCCCTTGATATCTGATCAAGCCCCTCCTGGGAGCCTCCTGTCCGCCTGCGGGAAAGTCCAGCTGTTCTCGCTGCACTCAAAGTTGGGTCAGTCTCTCTCCTCTAGTGCAGTCATCTCACTAAAGTTTGTCTTGCCCTTTTTAACAGATCTGATGAATCGTTTTTCTATTATAACGTGAAGGGGACCATGGACAGTGGTGGGGGGGTGGGCAGGGGCAGGAGGAAGCCTTTGCAAGGCAGAGCTAGTGGCACTTTCTTTAAAGACCACAGTGCGCCTGGCCCTGAGTTAAATGCGCAGAAGTTTCTGGAAGAAGAAAAATCCGGGGCTCGCTTCTGAGGACCTGAGGAACCACCTTCCTGGTTTGGGGGGAGCCCTGTTGGGTTCATATCTTCCCCTAAAATCTCCCCACCTGTGCCTGCCCGGGCCTCAGTTTCCCCAGGTGTGACGTGGACCAGCTAGGGGGGGCAGCACTCAGGTGCCATGAAACGGGCCAGCGCTCGACTGTGAGGTCGCAGCAGGGTGTCGCTGTTGGGGTGTCCTCCCCCCCTGCAGCGAGCGCGGGGGCAGCGGCCGCCATCGTTTATAGACCAGGGCTGGGGCTCAGAGAGGCCGACGGCCCTGCTCAAGGTCACGGAACCACTTAGTGGCGGGGGCCTGGCCGGGCTGCAGCCCGCGTCCCCCGGGAGCCGCTTCCTTATCAGCCGCCCGGCAGATGCGGCAGAGCCCCTAGCTCTGCACTGGCAGCAGGCCGGTGTCTGACCCCCAAACACCAGCCACTTCTCTCTGTAACCGCATCAGAATCCTTTATCCCTTCTGAGCTCTGACCCAGAAAAACCCCATTTGTGGAGCACAAAGCCTGCCGCCTGCTTGGAATTCGCGAGCGCATAATCGCTCCCTTTGGACGCCCGGCGCTTCGGGTGGAGAAGGGGGAGGCCGGGCGGCAGGAGCCAGCCCAGACGGTCGGTGGTGTAGGAGCGCAGGGGCTGTCCCTCTGCACCTGGATTCTTGCTGGACCTGCACCGGGCAGGATTTGTTTTCCTGCTCTGAATAAACGAAAGACCGAGCCTTAGAAGAGAAACGGCCTGGGCGGAGGAGGCAGCCCCACGCAAGGACGTGGCTTTTTGCCAAGCTCTTCTGGGCTTGGCCTGGTGGCTGGGCAGGGACTCAGGGGCAGAGGGCTCCAGGGGAAGGGCCAGTTATCAGAGATTCTGAGGGATCCATGGAGGCAGTTTGGGGCTCCAGCCCCAGCTGTTTGAGACCATCTGGAAATCAGGTGCAAGCCCTGTGCCCAGGACTGGGCTCCCCGGGCACTGAGGACATACAGGGTCTTCATGAACATCAGACAGGTGCCGTGGGGTGGAGGACCAGCACTCTCGGGACAGGAAGACAAGTGCATGTCCTTATTTTCCTGGAACTTTGGAAATCCTGGCTCTTGCATGTTAGCTACCGAGCACGAGGTCCGTTGCTGGGCACGGACGAGAATTCCAGCAGGACAGACCTGTGCCGGGAGCCGTCAGATGGAAATGACCAACCTGGGCCTTTTCATGAGGGCTTCCCAGTCCAGAAATGGGACCAGAAATGGTCCAGTAATGGTCAGGAGTAAGGTGAATGCATGGCAGAGCTCTGGGGCCAGACACAGAGGGGCTTCAGAGGTGCATACCTACCTGGGACGTTACAGTGATCTCACCAAGTTCCCAAAGTGGAAGGAACATTTCAGACAAAAGGAGCCACATCTGCCAAGGCATGGGGGTGAGGGGCAAGTGTTGGAGTCTCCAAATACTATTGCTTCTTTTATCAGGGCACCAATCCCATTCATGAGAGCTCCGCCCCCATGAGCTAATCACCACCTGAAGGCCCCTTTCTTTATCCTGCTGCATTGGGGATTAAATTTCAACAGAACTTTTGGAGGGGTCACTGTCATTCAAGCCACAGCAGAACACGCATCCTGGGCAGGATGCATGGGGCAGCTGTATGAGGACGCTGGCAGCAGACGGGTGCAGTGGAAAGGAATCTGAAGGAGCTCCAAGCTGGCGGTGAGGTTCCCACTTTATTTTCCTCTGATATTGTCCAGACTGCACTGGACGGCAGCGAGACATATGGAGGAGACACCAGTGACAGAAAGGACCTGAAGAAGGGCCTTTCGTCTCTGTCCTGAGGAACGGGAATGTGTACGCCCAAGGCTGAGAGATGAGGGGGAAATCCATTGTTTTGTTATTTTTTTCTTGTTATCCATTTTCTCTTGCCCTAGCCCCCTAGGCAATCAATCTCCCTAAGGTGCAACAGAAGTGGAGGGCAATTCTTCCCTCTGACCAGAGGTGGTCCTGAGATCAATAGAGTGAATTCCTGTTGCTCGTTCCCCTCTCTCCTCCTGTGGTCTGACCCAGACACAATGGAGAATAAATGGCAGAGGAGAAAAACGGAAGCTTTCTAGCTCAAGGACTGCAAAAGAAAGCTCCAGGGAACCAAGCACTGCTGGGGAAATCATGAGGAAGAAGGAAATCTGGGAGCTAGCCTATAAAATGGTTCATCTTCAAGCTGTGCATGAATAGATCTGGTCTGAATAGCACACCAGAGACTTTGAGAGCGATTGTCCCGAGTCCCAGGTAGCACACACTGGAGGGATCTTAATAGCACTGCAAAGGCTTTGGAAACTGCTCTGACCCTGAGACACAACCTGCAGGAGGAGGTTCAGTTCAGAACTTTGCTCTCAACATAACCACACTGATTATCTACGAAACAAAAACATCAACGTTATCCATAGGATTTAAACAAGACTCAGATACTCTCCTAATATAGTATCTAAAATGTGTGAGATACAATCCAAAATTAATTGGTGTACAAAGAACCACACAAGGGCAACTTGTAAGGTAAAAGTCAATCAACAGACACCAACACCAAGAGGATACAGATGTTGGAATTATTAGAAGAACACTAAAGTAGCTATTAAAACCATGCTCTAAGAAGTAAGGGCAAAACCTCTGGAAACAAACACAGAGATAGAATGTCTCGGCAACAAAATAGAAGATGTAGAGAAGAACCAAATGGAAGTTTTAGAGCTGAAGAATATAATGATTGAGTTTTTAAAAATTTGCAGATGGACTCAATAGCAAATTGCAAATGACAAGAGAAAGAGTAAATTGGTACATAAGTCAGTAGAAATGATCCATTCTCAATACCAGGGAGAAAACATATTGAAAGAAATGAATGGAATCCCAGGGACCTGTGAGAAAATAACAAAAGGACTAACATTTATGTCATGAGAGTCCCAGAAAGAGAAAAAAGAACATGATGCAGAAAAAAACATTTGAAAAAATACTGGCTTGAAACTTCCCAAATTTGAGGAAAGACTTAAACTTATGGATTCAAGGACCTCAAACAAGGTAAACTCACATAACTCTTTCCTAGAAAAATAATAATGAAACTGCTGAAAACTAAATAAAAAATAAAAGTCATCCAGAGGAAGACCCTGAATAGCACGTAAGGATATAAAATAATTCAAGTTACTGCCGATTTCCCACAAGAAATCAGGAAGGCCAGAAGGAACAGCTACCACTTTTATAGTGTACTGGGGAAAGAAAGACTCTTGAGCTAGAATTCTATATTTGGCAAAAAATTTCTTTCAGCAGTAAAGGTGGAAAAGGTAGATGAAGAAAACTTAAGAACTTTTGTCAGCAGACTTGCTCTAATGGAAATGCTGAAGGTAGCTTTTCAGAAGTGAAGGAAATTATGCCAGATGAAATTTGGAACATTGGGATGAAGGAGGAGCAAAGGAAACGCTGAATATCTAGATAAATATAATAGACTATTCTTCTCTTAAGTTCTTTAAAATAAGTATGACCATCGTAAGAAAAATTATAACATTGTTTGACGGAATTTTCAATGATTATAAATGTGCTGCATATGAATGCTACAACTTAAAAGGAGTGTGAAAAGAACCATATGATGCTTAGGTTTCTATCTTATACTTGAAGTGGTAAAATATTAATTCAGCTATGAAAAGTTAAGTAAGTACGTACATTTTAATTTCCAGGCCAATCACTAAAATAACTCTGCGTAAAAGATATAGTAAAAGACTCAGTAGATAAAATAAAATGATATAGTAAAGATACTAAAATAATCTAATCAGAAAATGGGAAACAGAAAAAAATAGAATGTAAATAGTTTAAATATGCATAACAATAATTAAAAGACAGAAATTGGAGGTAAGTCAAAATGGTATGATTCCATCTGTGTGAAATGTCTAGACTAGGCAAATTCATAGACAGAAAGTAAATGAGTGATTTCCTAGGGCTGGCTCAGGAAAAAAGTGCATGACAGATAATGAGCATGGAGCTTCTTTCTGGGGTGTTTAAAATATTCTAAAATTAGATTGTGGTGATGGTTACACAAGTCTGTGAGTATACTGAAAACCAAGCAACTGTATGCTTTAAATGAGTAAGTTTTATGGTATTTGAAACATATCTCAAATAAGGCTGTAAAATTGATGAATTAGAAAATAAAAAATAGTGTAATTAAATTATATTTTTAAAAAATATCAAAATTGATAAAAAAGATGCAATGATATGCTGTTTTAAAAAAAGGCATTATATGTAACCAAAATGTTTGTATCCCCATAATATTATGAAATCAAAACAAAAAAGGAAAAAATATCACTTTGAGTATAATGATATGGGTAAGTTAAAAGTAAAACAATAGATAAAAGTAACAATAGATAAAAGTAAAATAGATAAAATAGATAAAAGTAACAATAGATAAAAGTAAAACAATAGATAAAGACATGTCATGTCATTCAAAGGAATCCTGGAATGGTCGTATTAATACCAGGCTACATATATACTTCAGAGCAAAGAAAATTATCAGGGACAAAAGGGGGCATTTCAGAATAATAAAATGGCCAATTTACCAAGAATATCTAACAATCCTGAATCAGTTTGCATGTAAAAATACAACTTCAAAATAAATGAAGCAAAAACTGATAGAGTTAACTGAAAGAAGAAACAGACAAATCTGCAATTACATTTGGAGACTTCAACACACTTCTTTGTCAGTAGTCAGTGGAACAAATAGAAAACCTGCAAGGATCTCGAAGACTGAACAACACCACCATCTCCGTCCGCTAAAGGGACATAAATGACGTTAGTATAATGCTTCAACCAGAAACAGGAGAACATGCATTCTTTTCAGGTGTACATGCTCATGCCCAAACTACCTTGACAGTAGAACTAGACAAAGAGAGTACAAGAAAAGGATGCCACTGAAGATCAATATCTTTCACAGATAAACACGCAAGGAAATTGAGCAGACTGAGTCCAGGAATATTAAGAAGTCCGAAAACGATAGACGCTGGCATGGATGCAGAGAGAAAGGAGAACTTACACACTATGCGTGGCAGAGGGTGGGGCTGTCTCTTCCTGCCCCTAGCACGAGGAAGGGCTCCTGGGTGGTGGTAAAGAAAAAATTATTCAGTGACACTTGGCGGAGCATGGTAAGGTGGGCTTTACTCAGAAGCGGGCAGACAGGTGTCGGCCCCACTGCAATGGGATTTTGCAGGGCTGGGGAGAGGTTGGGCTCAACCCCAAATACAGAGTGGCAAATGGGGATTCTAGCCCGGGAGCAGGGTGGGGGTCAGGGAATGGGAAATGACTACGAGGAAACATCAGGGGTGAGGGGGAGTCTGGCTAAACTGGCCCAAGAGGACCTTGCTGAAGACAGGCCAGGGTGACCAGCCCTTGCTGGGGGAGGAGCTGGAGGAAGAGGGACCTGTCCCACGGTGAGGGCGATCGGATACAGAGGGTGGGGACTTCCTAATGGACTGACTCAGCGGGGTTCTTGCTAAAGCCCGATTCTACGAGGAAGCGCACAGATGGTTCTGGGAGAAGGTTCCGGAGCCTGGCTAGAGCCCGGCCGAGCAGAGGATCTCTGTTGGGGCAACGTGTCCACGCCGGACCCAGGCCTGCCCTTCCTCTCGCCCTGCTAATGAAGTGCCCTTGTGCGCCCTGGCGACTCTCCAGGAAGCACGGGTTAGCGAGCACATCGGCATGCAGTAATATTTTCGCTAAATTTCTGCTCCCCAGCCTGTGCAGTTGTATCAACTTGTTAGTGGGCCTCTGGGAGCACCGCGGTGCATACTGATGTCGGTTCATGCCAATTATGAGGCTGAGTGATGAAATAGCCTTGTATCATCTCACCAGTGCATGGGAACAGCAGGTGAATGCTATAGTTTATGATTTTCAATTATAAATCAAATAGACTGAGCTCCCGCTTCTCTTAATAAAGGCTGTAAAAGCACTGGAGTGTGGACAGGCTTCTGCCTGGGAAAGAAAAACAGGTTGAGTCTATAAGGGATCACTCGTGTTGTGTTTTTCTTTCTGCCACCGTTAGGTACATTCAGTGTTTGGAAGGACATTTTGGAATTTGTGCTCTGGCAGGAGCTGGAGGCAGAGGGTCCCGTCAATCACCGTGGATGTTGCCTGGACAACACATCCAACAGCCGTGGTCATCCCATGTCCTGTCCCACCAGCTCACCCGGATGGGGACCGCAGCCCCACCCGTGGGAGGTCACTCAGCAGAGAGGTCAGGGCATTTCCAGAAGACCACTGGGGACAGCATTCCTGTTGGACCAAGAGATGCTGGGGCACCTTGTGTTTGTCATTGGCTCAGGAGTGGATGGGGGAGGCCCGTGGGAATGGGCGTCAGTGACAATTCTGTCCATATCGGGAGAATTTGATATTTCCTCTGAGCATCCTGACTTTGCCTGTACAAGCCGACTAATCTTGGGCAGTGCTGTGGTTTGAACGTCCCCTCCAGAACTCATGTTGCAGTGTAACTGCCAGCGTTGAGTGGTGGGAACTTTAAGGGGTGATTAGGTGACAAGAGCTCTGCCCTCATGAATGATTGATGGGTGAGATATCGCAGGAGCAGGCTCTGGATAAAGGGGTGAGGTCAGCCCCTGCTTTCTCTCTGTCTCTCCTGAGCTTTTTATGTGATGCCTTCTGCCTGGGAACCGCCCTGGCCAGAGGCTGGCGCCGTGATCTTGGACTCCCATCCTCCAGAACCACGAGCCACATAAACCTGCATTGTTTGTAAGTCACCCGGCTTGTGGTATTTTGCTCTAGCTTCAGAAATGACTAAGACGGGCAGTGTCCCTAACTCCTCTGTTCCCAACTTGCTTCCTGTACCGACAATGAACACCTTGATATAGACCACGAATGTTAACAAACAGACCCTGGGCTGCTTCCTATTCTCGTTAGTGTGGGGAGGGGAGAGAATAGGATTGTGCCCGGGAAAAGAGAGCAAGGAGACGTGGTAGTCGGACAATGGGGAACTAGCACGTGGGCAATTAATTAGTGTCTGGCTGAAAAAACCCGAAGACACAAAATTGATGCAAAAAGTGGAAGGCAGGGAAGAGGAGTTTTCTCCCTTGGAAAAAACAGCTCACCTATCAGGCGGAAAAGGCTTACCATATTCAATTCAAAATGAGACATACCCAGTGAAGAATTTAAATTAGAAGGATAAAAAAGTTTTTGTAAATATCTTGGCATTAGTGAGACGTTATGCCAAAATGAACAAAAATCCTGTTGGCCTCATGTTTCGTCTCAGCCATGTTTGCTGCCCAAAGACAAAGGGGCTGTCTCTGCTAGACGCTTGCCAGGTGTGTGAGTGGGTTTTTATTGCAATGAGCCAAGGGCTCAGGAATGTCCAGGTGCTGTGGCCAGTCCTGCTCTGTGCAGGGTCCCCTTAGGGTGGTGTGTGCAAGAAACAATAGCTGCAGGAGGACAAGTGGCAGTCCCCAAGGCATCTCTGAGAGCTGGACCAGGGCAGACCCACTTCTTTTTTTTTTTTTTTTTGAGACAGAGTCTTACTCTGTTGCCTAGGCTGGAGTAAGTGCCGTGGCGTCAGCCTAGCTCACAGCAACCTCAAACTCCTGGGCTCCAGCGATCCTCCTACCTCAGCCTCCCAAGTAGCTGGGACTACATGCATCCGCCACCATGCCCGGCTAATTTTTTCTATTTATTTTTAGTTGTCCAATTCATTTCTTTCTATTTATAGTAGAGATGGGGTCTCACTCTTGCTCAGGCTGCTTTCGAACTCCTGACCTTGAGCTATCCTCCCGCCTCGGCCTCCCAGAGTGCTAGGATGACAGGCGTGAGCCACCGCGCCCAGCCCAGCCCCCGCTTCCTGTCTTCCAAATCCCTTGGATCTGCCGAGAAGGAGCTGGAGCGACGTAGAAAGCGGAGACCTGGACTCTGCTGTGCCGAGGAGTCAGCTCAGCTCGGCGGGTCGCTGCAGAAATGGTTACGACGAGGTCACGCTGGAGTAGAGTGGGCCCCTCATCCAGTATGGCTGGTGTCCTTATAGAAGGGGAAGGTCTGGACACACACAGGCACACCGAGGAGATTCCATGCGAAGACAAAAGCAGAGACTGACACCCGCAGCCCAGGGCTGCTGGAGACCAGCAACCACCAGCAGCTGGAGAGGCTTGGAGCAGGTGCTCCCCCAGAGAGAACTTTGGACCTTAGACTCGCCTCTAGCGTTACAGCGACTGACGGGGAAAGAACCGAGCAGCACGCAGAGAGTCGGAGAATCAGCCTTTATCTCGCCGGTGGGCTCAGAGGGGCATGCCACCAAACTCTGAGCACCGCTTCCTTATTTCTCTCCAGTCTTGTACATTTCTTGGGTTACACACAACCAATCAACTATGAACATGCAAAATTATCCAATCAGCGGTGGGATCCAAAAGCCTCCAATCAGCAGCAGTAAGCTTCACATGTATCCAATCAGCAGTGGATTTTGCCTCAGGGCCCTGGGGGGTGGGGGGGTGGAGCTGTTCCCTATCACTGTAACTGTGAAGAACTGGACGCTTCCGTTGATTCAGCCACCCAGACCGGGGCACTTTGTCGTGGCAGCCCCAGGAAGTGGCACAGTGACCACTGAATGCCCTGGGTTCAGTGAATGCCCTGGACTCTGACCAGTCTGCACGAGAGCCTCACCCGCAAAGGCATATAAGGTGCTGTGGGCTGACTTCTGTGTCCCCCCCAAATTTGCATGTTGAAATCCTAGCCCCCAAGATTATAGCAGTAGGAGCAGAACAGATCTTGGTTGCAGACTCGCTGCGACAGCCAGCCTCTTCCAGCTGTTTGGACTCCAGGACTCATGAAGTCAACCCAGTTGGGAAACATCTTCCACCAGGAAGTGGATGAAGCTGCCATGTGGTGATTCTTGAACCTGGGGGTGGGGGTGGATCTCGGGTTTTTCTGCCCTGTGGCTGGGGGAGACGGGCTCAGAGCCTTCAGAGCTCAGGAGAGACCAGCAAGGCCGCCGTCGCCTCCAGCCCCTGCCCTTTCCCGGGTTCTCCCTAATCGTCAATGTCAGCCCTCAGGACACCAACTGCATCCCCAACGTTCCTTTCTTTTTTTTCTGCTCAGCTTTTGCAAGCACACCTGTCCCTCGGTCACCACAGACAGGTGAGATTGGGAGTAGAGTTGAGAAACAAACCCATAAATCAAGGGTCTCTGATTCCTGGGGTCTCTGTCTCCTGTCCGTGAAAAACACCGGCTGGCTGCGCAGGTCTGTCCTGTCTTTGAACGAATGATTTTTCTTGCAAACGTGACATATACGTGAACACAAATCTACACCTGTGCAAGAACCAGGAACCTTGGATACCCCACGAGGCCCATTTCACCCGATGCCAGCCGCCATGCCTGCACCTATGGAGCACCACTTGTTACCCAGATGCTGGGTTTTCACGCGAGTTAAGGTGGCCCTAACAAGCAAGGGATTTGCCTGTGTCCTACTCTTCCACCCAGACTTCCTGCAGGGGGGGCAGAAAGACCCACAAGACACTGTTTTGGAGAGCTCTGCTGAGGCCCGGAGGTCTAACGGTTTTCCCCTAGAGTCTGTTTTGTGATCTATTCACTCAGGCTTGCTTACAGAGAGAGAGAAGCAGGAAGAAAGAGTGTCCACCTGTTCTGCCAAGGTTTTAAAATAAAACCTCTATAATCCAATAATTTGGTACCTAATCAGGGATGATTGAATGGGGCTGATTGATCTTTTCAGGTGTGAATGCGGTAGGCAAAGGCTCACACACGCACCTGCGGACTCGCTCACACGCAAAATCCCTACGCAACCTTTGTTAGACATCATTTAGAGCTATTAATATGATGCCAATCCAGCAATACATGAAACAAATTAAGAGCTCAATGGTGATAAAGCTATGGTGTAACAGGATTTGTTTTGAGCATTGGAATTATCTAAATATGGAACAATTTTGGAAAATCCTCAAGGAGAGGAAAAATCTTGTAAATGATATGTACAATTTACGTACATTAATATATACGCTATATATACACATATATAGAAAAAGAGGGGGGATATTAAATGAATGAGGATGTGGACTATGAGGAGTGGGAAACGGTGAGGATGCCCAATGCTTTGTCTGAGCTTGAGGCTCCTCAGTGGCATCTTGCCACTAACTGCGTAAGTCGATGTGGGATTTGCTGTGGGTGGGGCCACGGATGCCCGGTGTTGGGTTCAGCACATGAGGGTTGCTTTTGTCCTGTGACGTGAGTTCAGACGTCGGCCCCCTGGGGATGGTTGTGCTTCTGGAGACCGGATCTGCTTCTCTGCCTCTGCTCCATGGTCACCGGGTGGTCACTCACCTTGGCTCTTGGGGGGCTCAGCGTCTGAGATGACTGTGGGAACTGCTGAGCAGCGGTGGGGGTGGGGGGAGGAACAGGACCTGATGACCTCTCGCAGTGTGTCCCCTTCCTCAAGTCCCACTCCACAACTTCCCATTTCTCTGGCCACTACTTAGCCGCACGACTCTCCCAGCTCCAGGGGAAATGGGACTCTGTAGCTGGGCACAGTGACATCTTAGATAAGGGTGGTTTGTTGTTGTTTTCACCTAGGATAAAAAAGAGAACAGATGTCAGCGGCCACCTGCCCAGCTCTGCCACGGAAGGGCAATAACAGATCAGACAGAGCATTCGCAGAAATTCCAACGTTAGTAACAGACAGAACGATTCACGGCAAAACACATCACAACACAAGGCTTATGATTTTGTAGAGATAAAAGCTAAACCCACAGATGTAGAAAACCTTAAGACTAACAGATCATTATATAGAAATAGTTAAAAAAAAAAAAGAGTATTAGAATATACCTGAGACATCGGCAATAGCATGTGGGTGGTCACTAACACACCACCCTACTTCTCTGCGTGTTAGTAAAATGAATCATCATAACAAATTATAAATAATGACTCATAATAAGGCAATGTAGGATCTAAGTGGTATTATTAATTGGAATAATTTGTACATTCACTCACATAAGTGCTGATGGCGTGCCTACTATGTGCCAGACACTGTTTGTGCCGGGGCACAGCCGTGCAGAGCAGTCTCCTGTCCCTATGAAGTGTACGTTCTGGCAAAGGTTGATTGAAAAGACATTGAAATATGAATCCTGCAGAGGATATCTCTCCTTTTCCAGAGCCATTCGAGCATTTATAATATCGGATGAGCTCTTTAAGGCGTGAAGAAAACAGCAATCTATTATAAAAAGCATAAATTGTTCAGGTTATTTTTGCAAACGACACTGTCACAACGCTGGAAAATAATAAGATGATTTTAGAAAGATGGAATGTAAACATTCTCTTAACTCACTATTAGAAGCAAAAAAAAAAAAAAGTAAGAAAAGAAAAGAAAGAAAAAAAAAGGAAAGGAAACAGTATTTCAATTATAGACCATGTTGAACACTATGTACCCAAACTCAGGGCATTCAGCCAGAACAATCCTCAAAGAAAAAAATCATAACCAGAAATTACTTTATTATCTAAAAACAGAAAATGATATCCTAAATATAATAATTAGATTTGTTAGCATTGGGTGCCTAATAAACCACCCTAAAACTTAGTAGATTAAAACTGCCATTGTGCGGGGCTCTGCGGTGCGGCTGGGCTGTGGCTCTGGTCTGGGCTGGCGGGGCTGGTTTCTGCCGGGCTCTTTCATGTGTCCGCGGTCGGCTGGTGGGGAGGGCGGCTGACCTGGAATTGCCTTAGTTAAAGGTCTGGCGGTTGGCAAGCTCTAGGCTGGGGTACGGTAGTTCTCCAGCACGTGGCCTTTCTTTAGCAGGCCGGCCTGGGCCTATTCTTACCACGGTCTCAGGGTTCCCAGTGCAGCAGGAGAAAGCAAACCTCACCACAGCGGTGCTTGTAAGACTGTGTCCCATTTGCTATTAACCCGTGAGCCAAAGCAAGTCACGTGGCAAAGCCCAGCGTGAGCGTGGGCAGGGACTGCCCAGGGCAGGGAAACAGACGGGGCAGCTGCCCACGCCCTGCTTCTTGCTAACCACCTATTGCAACTTTTGATTAAAACACATAGAAAAACCACCGAAAAACAATGTTGCAAAAAGCAGGAAAATGACTAAATGTTAAAGATACAAGCGGAAA
The DNA here is from genome assembly GCA_008750895.1 of Mirza zaza. Taxonomy (NCBI): domain Eukaryota; kingdom Metazoa; phylum Chordata; class Mammalia; order Primates; family Cheirogaleidae; genus Mirza; species Mirza zaza. Next base: position 15,985 of record VSMD01031883.1, on the reverse strand, counting down.
CAAGTGATGTAGAAAGTAGAAAGGAGGCAGAGTTAGGAAATATATTCAACAACTTATTCTTTGTAACAAAAACAGGGAAATCGATAAACACCAGCAGGTGTAAACAACAAAATAGAATGAAACAACAGAACAGAAAAGGCAAAGCCGCAGTGCCGGGAAGCAGATCGGCGGCGGCCAGAGGCTGGCGTTGCGTGGGTAGGACGGATGCGGAGGCATATAGGGGACATACTGGGGCGATGGAACCACCCCGTATTTGAGAGCAGTGGTGCTTCCATGACTACATATTTATCACGTTAAATTGTATCTTTAATATTGGAAAAAAAGCTTTCATTTCCATTTATGAAGGACTGATTATTTCAGGCTGTCCCTTCCACTGACAACAAAGGTAAAAGCTGGGAAATTGTTACCTTTTTAGAGGAGTCTAAGCACCTGTGATGGGAGGCAAGAGGCCTTAGTGGGAGCTTCTAATGTTCTACATCTTTAGTGGAGTGGTGGTGACTTGGGCATATTCACTTTGCAATCATGCATCGCGCTATAAATCGTTTATTTTATACACTTTTCTATAGAAATGCTAGGATTAAATGAAAAAGCCACATACACTGCCAAATAACTCATGGATAAAAGATGAGATCATAGTAGAATTAAACGTATTTACAATTACATGATAACAAAACATTATACAGGTTTCTTTCTGTGAACTTCAGAGCCTCACTTAGACTGGAGAAGAAGAAAGGCTCTAAAATAGTGAACTGAGTACCCATTTTAAAGTAAGAAAAAGAACAGAATAAATGCAAAGAAGGAGAAAGAGATAAGAGAGTAAATTAAAAAAATAAAGATACAATAGAGAAAATCCACATACACAGCCACTTCTTTAGAAAAAAAATAACCAAATTCATGTATGACTTACCACGAGAAGAAAGAAGATATAAATAAACTGTATTATGATGAAAAGCGAACAATAAACACAGATAAGTAGAGATTACAAACACAAAAAGAGAATACTGCCAGTATCTTCATGCCAATAGCTTTCATAATTTCAAAGAAATGAACAAATTCTTAGAAAAATGTAACTTACTGGAACTGACTCAATAATAAATCAAAAGCATTAAATAGTACTATTTATAACTATTATAGAAACTGAAGCACTTAAAAAACCTTTCTACAAAAACAAAAATAAAATAAACAAACAGGCCCAAATGAATTTATAGTTGAGGGGAATAAAAGAGAGACAGAATATTTTCTATACTATTCTATGACACCAACATAACTCTAGAACCAGATGAGGACATTCCAAGAAAATAAAATCAACAGGCTAGTCTCACTCATAAATATGATTTTAAAAATCTCAAATAAAATATTAGAGAAGAAAAATCCATTAATGTGTAAGGAAAAAACAAAACAAAACAACCACAAAATACCACAACCAGATTGGGTTTATGTTAGGAGTGCATAGATGGTTTAATAAGGGAATTTACTTATTAAATTAACAGATTAAATAAAACATACCTTCTCAATGGATACAGAAAATGCATTTGATAACATTCAACAGTGATGTATTTTAAAGACTCTTTGTAAATTATAAATAGAGACTTTTCATAACCCACAAAAGAATGTAGCAAACCTGGGGGTAAACATCGTCCTACAGTGGGAAATGCTGGACATTCTTTAGCTCAGGGAAGAGGGATATCCAGTCTTGCCACTACTTCGTAACACCACATGGAAGGGCTTGGCGAAGAACGCATTAGCATGCGGAAAAGATATGGGGCAAAGGATTGGGAAGAGCAAATAGAGCTGTCAGCATTAGTAGATGACACGATTACTTAGAGATTCCTGAAGAATCTATGCACTACGAGTGTTTAGCAAAGTGGCCTAATATAAGATTAATACAAAAAATCCCCAACATAAAGAGAAGATGTCACCTATAAGAGTATCCAACGATCAAGCACTCATGAATAAACATGACGGAATATGTTCAAGACCTTTACAGGGAAAGTTATAAAACGGCAGTAAGAGGTATTAGCAAGGAGTAAATAAATAGAAGGAAAACACATGAACAGGCAGGAACACGGTACGGTGAAGATGCAAACTCTCTCCAGTTTGACGGATAGAGTCAATGCACTTCTAACTACATTCCCCCTGTCTGTTTCTAATGATATTTTAAAGATGATTCTAAGCATCACACAGAGGAGTAAATTGCCAAGAATGACTAGGCCACTTCTGCAGACCTGGGAGGACCTGCCCTGGCAGGTGGATTAGGTGCTTCCGTGATAGTGGCTTAGCCTCTGCAATACGGAGCAGAGAGAGACACCTTGGCCACGGAAAGGACCAGAGAGCCTGGAGGCGGACCCACAGCCATATGGAGCTCTGGTGACATGAGAGAGATGGCATGTAGGATCAATGAGCCAAGGAGGAATTATTTAATAATAGGCTTATTTAAACATGGAGTCCGCTCAGAAAAAGACAAAGTCGCAGCCCTGTATTACACATTATGCAAAAGTCAAATCCAGATGGATTAAGTACTTAAATGTCAAAAATAAATCCTTAAAACTCTTAGTATAAAACACGAATGAATATATATTTTTTTTAGGAATCTGGGGAAAGAACGATTTCTTACACAATAAAAACTTACGAAAACCTTTGATTATAAAAGAGAAGATTGATAAATTTGACTATATTAAGATTAAAGACTTTGTCACAAGATTAAAAAAGTGAAAAGGCAATTTACAAATTGAGAGATATTTCCAGTATACAAAATTTATAAAAGATTAGTATTAAGTATATGCATATAAGATATATGCATACAGAAAGCATGCACACAGAATGAACCTTCACATACCCTATAGCCCAGAAATTTGACCCCTGGGTATTTTGCAAGAGAAGTTTCACTACAGTGTCCTAGGAGGAATGCCTGAGACTGCTCATATCTTTGCGATAGGAAAAGCTGGAAACAACCCAAATTCCCATCCTCTGGAAAGTGGACTAACAAACTGTGATCTACTCAGACATGGGATATTGCACAGCAGCCAAAACAAATGAACTACAGCACACAGAAGGATGGGTGAGTCTTAGTCAGCATGAAAATGAGAAAAGTTTAAAAATATTTCACATAGCACATCAGCCTTTTACAAGTTTAAACATAACTGAAAGAAGAGCACACACCCGTTACGAATAGCTATCCACGCAACACAGCCACGCGCAAAGGGGACCGGGCGTAGGGGGTGGGGAGTCCCACGTTCGCGGCTACCCGGGCGGGAGGACGAGGGTGGGTCATGGTGTGGCCACAGGGACGCCAGTGACGTCAAGACCCTGTCCCAGAGTTTGCTGTGAAAGGCGACTATTACATCGTTACAAATAGCCAATTTTGAATAAGTAGCAGAAGGCCATGAGGGACTGTTGATGAGAACATTCCAGGCGCCGTCTCAGTGCCGGTGGCTGCCTCACAACCGGTGCCAGAAGGTAGCGGCACAAAGGACAATTTCGCATACAAAGCGCAAGGGATCTGGGGGCCAGGAATTCAGATAGGATGTGGTGGCAGCATTAAGCCAAGGTGTACAGCTAGTGCTACAGCTCTTGGCCGGGGAAAGAAACGAGCTGCACAGGAAGAGTTGGAGAACAGTCTCTATTCTTCCAGCAGGCTCAACCTACTTCTGACTCCCATCCTTGTTCTCCTCCTGCTTTTATACCCTTGGTAGGACTCAAAAAGCATCCAATCAACAACAAGCTTTAACATCCAATCAACAACAAGCTTTAACATTCCAATCAGCAAGAAGCTTTAACGTCCAATCAGCAACAAGCTTTAACATCCAATCAATCAGCAACAAGCTTTAACATCCAATCAGCAACAAGCTTTAACATTCCAATCAGCAACAAGCTTTAACATCCAATCAGCAACAAGCTTTAACATCCAATCAATCAGCAACAAGCTTTAACATCCAATCAACAACAAGCTTTAACATCCAATCAGCAACAAGCTTTAACATTCCAATCAGCAACAAGCTTTAACATCCAATCAATCAGCAACAAGCTTTAACATCCAATCAATCAGCAACAAGCTTTAACATCCAATCAGCAACAAGCTTTAACATTCCAATCAGCAACAAGCTTTAACATCCAATCAGCAACAAGCTTTAACATCCAATCAATCAGCAACAAGCTTTAACATCCAATCAGCAACAAGCTTTAACATCCAATCAATCAGCAACAAGCTTTAACATCCAATCAGCAACGGGATTCAAAAAGTATCCAATCAAGATCGCGCAAGTAGTGCAACCCATGGAAACTGTGGGTGCCACTGAGAATGGTCGGGAGGCAGCAGTTTTTCCTGTCCTCAGGGAGGGTTTGTCTCTATGCCTCCGCATTCATAGCCTCGTCTGGGAGACAACCGGGGCCAGCCCAGCGGGGGCTCTTGGGACACTGTCACAATGTCCGTGTGGCTCTCCAGGCGGGCTCTCCGGGTTGGTGGCGCGGTCTGGGCTCCCGAGGAGCGCTGAACGAGCACAAGACCCAGCCTGCGAGGGCACTGCACCCTCCTGCCGTAGTTACCTGTCGGTGGAGGCAGGTGGGAGGTGCCCGGGCAGAGGGCAAAGGCCCTTGTGTGTGGATGCCCCCGGTGCGGGACCCACGCTAGCGTGGCCATCTTTGGAGAATGAACTCTGCCACAGTTGGGAACCGAGGCTAATAACGAATCCAATTCTTTGCACCTGGGGTCCAACATGCAAAAATAAAAACAAAATAAATGGGTAAAAACAAATCGATACATTTAACTATCAACAGTAAAATTACTGCAGTGTTTTTGTGTGTGCTCAGCAAAGATGAAAAAAGTGAAGCACTCGCTACAGTAGCGAGAAGAGGGTCCAGGGAGGCAGGAAGGGTGTTTTGGTGATAAAGTGAGAGGAACTCTGTGCGTGGGAGGAGGTAAGGGATACGGAGTATCCTTGGTCATTATTAGGAAGAACATGTTTAATGGTGAAGATTAACATTGTAGCGTATCTTTTAAATAATGTAATATGTAGTGTTTAAAGCAACTGCGAAAGAAAAAAATTATTCCTTAATGCTAGTTAAAGCGCGGTGAGGCAGACTTTGCTCAGGACCATGGTGACAGGTGCAGGGGCCGCTGCAGGAGTTCTCGCAGGTGGGGCGAGCTTGGGTTCAACTCTGACTACAGCTGGGACGGTGGGGTTTATGGCCAAGGAGCAGGTGGGGGCCAGTGATGGATGATGACTAAAGGGAGTATGGGGTTGGGGGGGGACTCTGGCTAATCCCACCTAACAGGATCTTGCTGGGGACAGGCCAGGCGTCCAGCCCTCACCTGGGGTGGTGGGACGCGGAGGGACCTGGCCAGGTGGTGCAACTTGCGACACTGTCGCAAGTGGAGTGGAGGCTGCTTGCGACACTGTCTCCATGGGGTTCTTTGCTGAGACTGGATCCCACAGGGACGTGTGCAGGTGGGCCCAGGAGGAGCTCAGAGGCCTGGCTGCAGTCTGGCCCAGAAGAGAATCTTTGTCAGTCGTCCCCTTGTTCAAGGAAAGACAAGACTTTCGTATTTCCTTGAACACTATGAGCCCATTGTCTCACTCGGCCGCCCTTTGTTCCTTAACCACGTCGGTACAGCGCTCACTGGCTGCGACACCTCGCCCACAGCCGGCACTCACAGTCCGCACGGTAGTCTGTGCTGTGCATTGACAACATAACCATTTTGCTCTCGTGCGATGAGGAAAGCTTAAAAGCACTGAAAGCTTGTTTTACTTCACAGGCAGCTCTACTTGTAATGTAACTATCAGAATAGGTACACATATACATATATGTTTTCATTACGTTATTTTTAAATGTTCACAATTTTATTTTGATACATGAAAAATTAGAAAAGTCATATCATGGCTGTCAGCTACAGCCGACGCTCGGCTGTGAGCGTTCACCTGTGGCTGTCGACTGTCGTCGACGCTGCTACCGAAGTGGTTAAGGACCTGCCAAGTCACCTGTGGGCCTGGGCAGCCGAGGACGTCGGCTGGGCGGTGTGAGCCAGCGGCCGTTAGTGAAGGGAGTTAGTTTAGTTTCTGCAGAAATGAAAGAAAAACAAAGAACAGCAATTGGAAACTGCATTTCCAAGTGCAGAGGGCGGCCGGTCAAGACAATTCCTGGGTGCTGGGCTGGAAGCATCTCTGTCCGGAGGAGTGAGGACAGGCGGCGGCCACCTGACAGACCTTCCCGATTGGCAGCTCAAGCGTCCGAAAGTTGTCCAAACGTGCGCCGTTGTGGGGAATTCCCTGAAGTCCAGCTGCAGCCTGCAGGGCTTCAGCAAAAGAGCAGTTTTAATTTCAGTGATTCCAAGCCAGGAGGGCAGGAGAAAATTGGAAATGTTCGCTTGCAGAGCTGTAGCCCAGATATTGGAAGAAACCGGAAGAATTCAGGATCCGGAAATTCTTACTCCGTCCAAGTTGCTGGTAGACTATAGAAGCTCAAGGTGAAACAAAACAGGGCTAGAATCTAACGTTGGGTGCACTCTAGTTTCCTAAGGAAACAATTTTTCTCTCTAGAGTCATAGCCCTTTCTACAAAGATACCCGAAGTAATACTGATTTGTTTGCAAAATAAGTTTATTCTCATTAAACTTGGCCTGATTATTTATGTAAGTGCAGCAAGAACAGTGACAGTTCACAGAGGCTGTTTGTAGGTTTGCTGGGCTGGAACTTGGATGAGGAGTCCCAGGCTGGGCTGGTGGAAGCCTCTCGAGCCTTGGGATCGGAGCTGGGGACTCATCATGAGGCTTCATCGTTGCACCTGTAGATTTGGGTGAATTCCTCTTTTCCTGAGGTCCCCAAATACCTTGAGGTTCCTGGGCCTGCCAGGAAGTCACACGTGCAAGGGTGGAACCCTCAGGGCGGTTTCTCCAAGCGGGGCTTTCTTGGCTCCATAAAATCAACCTCAGCTCTTCACAACTGCCTGGTCGTATCTGATAACATGACGCTCTAGTCCAGAGCCTTGGTCCTACGACCAGTGTTTCCAGTTGTGTCCTGTGACAACGAGGACAGATCCTTACTGAAGTTACGCAGACAACTACATGGCCATCAAAATACGAATATTCATGAATAGTTTCCAAATTCTAGAGGGATCAAGTAGAGAGAGAAAAAAAGTAAATGTTTTAACATTTGTTCACCAAAGTATCCTCTGCCAAATTGCTATAAGCTATAGATAGTTTAAAATGAAAAAAGTTTTCTTAAATTGATCAATAGAAAACAAAACATTTAAAAATCAGCAATATTTTAAATAAACATTCATTAAAAACGTGCCCTCATTGGTTCATTCAGTCCCCCGCAACGAACCCCGTCTCTGGCTGACGGTCGGAGAGCTGTTTCCTGAACCCAGAGGTTTCATTAAAGTTCCGGAAATTCTTACTCCGTTCAATGGTAGGATTGTGACGTTTTCAGAAACCTGCGCTTGTCAGAGTCTTTTTCACGGATCTCCTTGGAGAGGAAGCGATTGTGGATTGTAGCTGACTGCAAGCACTGTTAGAGAAGAATTAACGTAAAACAATAACAGTCTGGGATGAAAGACTTAAAATGACTATGGTTAAAAATCCGATGAGAGTTCCTTGTAACAGTGACACACTGACAAGAAAATTTGGTTATTTCTGTGGCACATGACATTTTAACATAATAACTAAAATTATGACTGATAACATCAGATTTACAGAAATGTGATACAATTTCTGGAATACATATTAATAACACAGCCACGTGAATTCAACTCTAGAAAGGTTAAATATCTCATTTCAAAATGCTTCCTATATAATGTAACATATCAAATAAGCTTAATTAGTTTCTTTTCTTTCTTTCTTTCTTTTTTTTTTTTTTTTTTTTTCTTTTTACCAGAGCCTTCCAGACCTTCCAGGGGCCTCTGGAATGTCCCAAAGTCAGTTCAAGGTTGAAAAGCACTTGCTTTAGAATTCGATTTTGGGAAGTTAGTAAAAAAATGTCAAAAAACTTTAAAACACTCAGTTAAATATGATCTTAGCTATCTATTTAATCAAAGTGATGATAAAAGATTTTCAAGGCAAATACAGAAGATTTCATAATGTGCACAAAATCTAAGCTCTTTTAATATTGAGAAGACTCAATTTTCTTAAGTAATCAAAGACGTAATAAAAGGCAACACAAAATACAAGAAATTATCTTGGTAAAATACAAAATCTTCCTCTCCTAGGCCAATTACCTAAAAGATTAAAAAAAAAAAATCACTTCACATTCTCAGGTCAGTACTCCAAGAAAAGTTTGTTATTTTAACAGAAAATACTAAATTCTACTTTGTATAAAATGCACTACCTGAAACTAATTTTTAATACAACTTTATAAATAAACGGATCCCATCTCAGTGAGCTTTGACCATGCAAGGCAAGATTTTTCACAATCGTTTTGTAATCTCTTTCTTTAAAAATATTATTTTTCTGCTCTTGCAACTGGCAGGCATCAGGCCATTCCTTTCTACCATGCGTCCTGCTGCGAGGTTGAATTTACACTTTTATGGTTGTAAACATCTGTCAGACACCCACTCCCGTGTGGCCAGAAAACCCAGGCAAACATGTATGTCTGGGTTTTATATATATATATATTTTTTTTTCATTTTTTAATTTTAGCATATTATGGGGGTACAGGTGTTAAGGTTACATATATTGCCCTTGCCCCCCTCCCCCCTCGAGTAAGAGCTTCAAGCGTGTCCATCCCCCAAATGTTGCACGTCTTACTCATCGTGGTTGTATATAACCATCCCCTCCTCTCCCCTCCCACCCTCCCGACACCCGATAAATGTTACTCCTGTATGTCCACTTAGGTGTTGATCCGTTCGTTAATACCAATTTGCTGGTGAGTACATGTTGTCTGGGCTATATTTAATGCTGAAAGTTCTGAGGGCATTTTTAATTTTATTTTACAAAACAATTTTAAAACTAGTTTTCATTTACCAAAGATTGTGCCATACATATCACATGAACTTGAAAAAATCAAATCATTTGGGTCAGTTTCTATTTTTCCAAGAAAGTCTTATGAACACTTAATTTATTTGAGCATTGATTTATCCCTAAGCCAATTTGAGTATTTTCGTCGGGGGGGGGGTGGTGGTGGAAAGATAATCACATATGCATAACATGCAGACATACATGTACACATACATGAACATACAGACAGCTGCAACCTGACCTTGAGGCTTCTCATTTCAGAAACTTCAGCCACGGGGCAGTAACACACAGCAATACAAACTCACTCCGCTTTATATTTTTATCTAAATCAGGCTTCTGATGGACATGGGACAGTTGAGGGCTCAGTAAGGGCTGAAGCTCTTTACCCACGTTGTGGGGAGGCTTTCCAAGTTTTCATTCGCCCGGTTTCCAAGTAGTTCTCTGTTTTCTCTTTTCAGCCTCGACTGGTTACTTGCAGGGGCCCCTGAGCCCTCCAAGAGCCAGTGGAAGGTGGGGCCTGAGCTCGAGCGACTGAGGGTGGGGTGGGGACAGGGTCTGGCAGGGTGGACAGAGGGCAGGAGGAGGCCAGTGTGAAGGGACATGCCAGAAGGTTCCAGGGCAGAGCCGGCGGGGCAGGCGGCCAGGGGGTTTGAGGAAAGGGCTCAGGTGACAGAGGGAAGGACAAGCAGACGGAAACCAGACAGCAGACAGGCCCCACAGAGACTCCATCCCAGGAGTCGGGGAACAGTCCCACTTGGGGACAGGGAGCCCCGAAGACCCTCCAGCTCAGGGGCTGCCCTGTGGCGAGAGCCCGGCACGCCCACCTGCTTCAGGGAGGGCGCCAGGCCTCGAGAACCCACGTCTGTCCTTACCAGCTTCAGGGGACACTCGTCCCGAGCGACGGCTCAGGACTCCTGGTCACTTTGGAGTGAAGACGGAGGCTTTGAAGGCGTGCGCCTCCGGTCCTGGTGAGACGCCTGGGGGTTCGGGGTCGAGTTTGGTCCCGTGCAAGTCCCGGCACCAGAGCTGTTAAAGAAGAAATGATTCGGTGACACTTGTGAAAGCAGGACAAGGAGGATTTACGGGGGAGGACATTACAGTAGGTGCAGGGACTGCTGCAAAGGGTCTCGCGGTGGGGAGAGAGACTGGGCTCAGTCGGAACGCGGGGTGGGCGAGCGGCACGTTCCGCCAGGGAGCAGGTGGGAGCGGGAAATGACTAAGAGGAACATCCAGGGTGAGGTGGACTCTGGCTGAATCAACCTCCGCCGGGTTCTAGCTGCGGACAGGCTGGGGTGACCGGCCCTCACCTGGGGTGGTGGAGGATGAGGCACCTGTCAGGTGGTGAGGGCGGTCGGATTCGCAGGGTGGACTCATGCCATGCTGACCCTGCAGGGCTCTTTTGCTAAAACTGGATTTCTGACGAAGTGCCCAGATGGGCCTAGGGCAAGTCCCTGGCTACTGAGATCCTTGTCACAGCAGAGGAAAATGAGCGCAAGTAGGAAAAGAGATCAAAGAAACAAATACGATGGCCGAAACAAAGCAAAATCAGGATGGCAGAAATAGCTCTAAGTCTCCGAGTCATCACAGCGATTGCACCTGTGTTGCACTGCACAGCAAAGCACAGCGAATGCACCTCGTCTCCCGTGGCTGGGAGGTCACGGCAAGTTTTCAAGGACGCGGCTGTCCGTGGAGGCCCCTGGAAGAAGGTGAATCGGATTCACTGTCTGTTTCTCCCGTTGTTCTCCCTGGGCCTGGAGACAAGTTTCCGTCTGCAGCCTGCTTGTGTGAGCGGTGGGGTGGGTCCCCGGGTGGCGCTGGGGGTTAAGGGTTCATCGCTCGAGGACGTTCCATTGGTTCATGTATGTCCGTGAACCAAGCGAGAGAGCCGGAAGGGCTGCACCCTGCAGGCGTGTCCGGGCCCCGGGCCGCTGACCTGGCCACACCTGGAGACTCTGTCCAGTGATGATCCCCGAGGGACTGTATTTGGGGATTCATTGCAGAAGGTGGCGTTTCGCTGGTCCTCGTTTGTGACAAGGAGACTGCACCAGCACGTACTGTGGGGACCGGGCGGGACGAAAGGGGGTGGACATGCCCCGAGAAGAAGCCCTCAAGGGCTGCGCCGGCAGGAGGGCATTTCGTTCTATCGGGCGGCAGACTACGGGCCGTGCTCAGCCGTGGAGGACGAGCTGTCTCTCTCCGTCCTTCGCGTGGACACATTCCCGGGGCCTCCATCAGCACCAGCTCTGCCATGGTGACAAGTGTTCCCGTGGAGGCACTTTCCCCTGGGTGCTGGGGGGCTGGTATTTCTCCCCAGCCTATTTTCAGCAGGTGCCAATTCCACCGACTGGGGGCTGGGTTTGAATTCGCCACTCAGCATGGGCGGGAGGCAGAGAGCCGCTCACCCCTCGCTGGGCGAGCCTGTGCTGGTCCCTGGCAGCCGGCGCTTCCTGAACTGTCCTTTCTTCATCGCTGAGAGCTGCGCATTCTAACGAGGTCCCCAGACGGCACCTCCCTGCACAGGCGGGGGAGTGGGTGGCCTCATTATTCCTCACGCATGACGTGTCGCGCGGTGCGGGAGGGGGCGCTGGAGGAAGGGAAGGGAAGGGAACAATCTAAGTAGGACTATTCACCGCCTGGGTCCTTCTCTGCGTTGTCAGCGGTGGGTGGAGTAAGAAAGTCGGCTGATGTCACCCTGTGGGCTGGGAACACCCGGCGAGTACCACGGATTTTGACAGCTCGGTGTGGCGCCCGGCGCTCTCGGCTTGCTGGACCTTGTGAACCGCAGGCCGCAGACAGGTGGAAGTGTCCGCACCTGCACTGCCACCTGGCACGGCCTTCCCTGCCCGGGAGGAACCCGCTTCAGTGTCCCGCGGGCACGAGCGGCCTGTCGGGGACGGGCCGTGCTCACATCTGGGCTGCAGAAGGCTGCTCCCCGGGGTCCCTGCCGTGAGTGTGAGGGTCCCTGTGGGAGGGGGCCCACGGGTGGGAGGGAGGCCCGTGGTCTCCAGGGTCGGCCAGGGCTCCTCTCCTGTTTGTAAAAGAGGACGGACGTCTCCTGGGATCCAGCCCGGGAAACGGGCCCTGCTTTCCCGGCGCCGAGCGTCGCTGTGCCGAGGAGACGGCGTTTTCCTTCCCACCCGTTCCCCGGCTGCGTAACAAAGTACCGCAAACCAAGTGGCTTAAACAGCAAACGTGCGTCATCTCACGGTCTGGAGCCAGAAGTCTGAGGTCAGGGTGTCGGCAGGGCCGGTCCATTCCGAGGCTAAGACCTGCTCCGGGCCTCGCCCCAACCCCTGCCACTCCTCGTGGTTCCTGGCGACCTTTGGGGTTCCCTGGCTTGTGGAGCGTCACCCACCTCTGCCTGCGCCTCCAAGTGGCGTTCTCCCTGTGCGCCTGTGTGTCTCTGTCCAAACCCTGGTGGTGCAAGGACTCTCCTCGCATTGCATTAGGGGTGCAGCCTACTCCACCGTGACCTCTTCTGAACTTCAATGTATCTGCAGCCGCCCTATTTCCAAATCAGGTCTCATTCTGAGGTTCTCGGGGTACACAACCTCCACATACAACTTTCGGAGGTGGCACAGCCCAACGCATGACACCATCATTTCCGTCACAGGCAGGAGACGCCCCAGCAGGCCCTTGCAGGGCGGGGTGGGACAGATGCTGTGGTCCGGGCCCAGCCCCTCTTTGGGGACGTAGAGGTGCCCAACTGCTCTCCTCCCATGACCACGTTGACAGTGGCCTCCTGGGCACCGGGAGCTGCCCAGAGGATGGCCCAGAGAGACCGTCCCCGGGGTTCCGGGGCCAGGTGTCCTCCAAGGTGCTGTGGGCAGGTCTTGAGGACCCAGGGTGGGACATCTGCAGGGGTAAGAAGCTGCACCTGCAGAATCGGGGGTGGCGCGAGGCAGGAGCAGGTGCCGCCACGTGGGCTCCTTGCTTGGCACCGAGGACTCGGCCTGGGCCAGGTGGACCTGGAGTGGCAGACTGAGGCTTCCAGGGAGTGACTGAGTCAGATTCCGTGTTCCAACACAGTGCCTGGTCGTGTGCACTTGTGTTCACACGTAAGAAATGCCGTGCTAACTGCCGTGTGCAGTCATCTAAAGAGGGTGGTGGTTTGAGCCTGTGTCCTCAGATTCTTCGATATTCCTCTTCAGGAGGCGGAGCTTAATTCCCTCTTCCTGGAACCTGGGCTAGACTGGAGGAGTCAGCTGAAACAATATTAATAGAATGGGCGGAAACAAAGGTACTGCTCTGCCTTGGTCCCCCGCCCTGGGGAGGACTCGCAGCAGCCCCCTGGAGAGGACCTCATGTTGGAGAACTGAGGCCCCACCCAATGCCATCTAGGAAGGCTGTCGGCTCCAATCTATCCTTCAGATGATGGCAGCCTCGTGAGAGACCCTGAGCCAGACCACCCTGCTAAGCTGTCTGATTCTTGACCCTTGGAAACTGGGTAACCAGCAAATAACTATTGTTTCAAGTCACTAAAACTTGGAACAGTCTGTCATGCAGCAATAGCTACCTAGTACTGAGGGTGGGATCAGGGGTTAGGCGACCTGCAGAAAGACCTGGGACTTCCACTGGCTGGACTACATTTCCCAGGGTCCTTTGCAGCAAGGTGGTGGTCATGTGATCACATTCCCACCACAGGACACAGCAGAAGGGAGGAGCCAGCCCATCCAGGGTCCTGGGCTGCAGCCGCAGGGGGCCTCAACAGACTCCCCCTCCTTCTCACCGGTGGCTGCCCATGACCACAAGGGTGGCAGAGGGACATCTGGGGAGACCCACCAGCCCCTGATTCTCAGGGATCTGAGCAGCCTGGAAGGGAACAGCCACTCAGGGGGGCAGTCGGTGTAAACTCCGTCAGAGAAACACAGCTCTGTCAGCTGTCTGTGTGCGTGGGGTTCACCTGGCCCTGATAACTACCTGTCCACCTTTACTGCTACTTTCTGCTTTTTCTAAAATATATATACACACACTGTCTTCCTCTGTCTCTCTTTATATACATACTATGTGTATATGCATACTGTATATAGTGTATATATATACTACATATACTATACTATATATAGTATATATTATTTATAGTATGCATATATCTATGCATATCTCTCTCTATATGCATACTATGCATATATCTCTCCCTCTCTCTGTCTCTATATACATACTATATATATGTATACTATATATAGTGTGTATATACTATATATATACACTATATATAGCATATATATACTATATATAGTATGCATATATATATAGTATATATATAGAGAGAGGGAGAGCATGTACATGGCTATATATATGTGTGTGTGTGTGTGTGTGTGTGTGTATACATATTATATATAGTAAAAAGTTTAGCCAATATAGGACTGGATTAAGAAAATTAAAGCAAATGCACTCCTAGTTCTGCCGCTCCAAAGGCACTGTTAACATACTGTAGACGGTTCCTCCTCGCCATTTTTCTGTGCAGAAACACATATTTTTAAAAAGTGGAATATTCTTTATATGCTATTAAGTAACCTACTGTTTTGGGCCTCTTTTTTTGAAATAGCTTTTTCCCCCCCTAAGCCTCCAAGTATTATATGTTATCATAAAAACACATAAAATATAGAAACATCTAACGTAGCAAACAAGGATATACCACGACTCTTTGAACTCTAAGGGCTGGGATTTGGTTGTGATACATCCTATTAGATTTTTTTTTTTTGACACATATTACTATTTAGATAAGAGGAGTGAATAGATGGGGGGCAGGAATTTTTGGACAGCACTGCCAAGCTGGAATGGGGGCACCCCAGATCGTTTGGTAAGGAGATGTGAAAACCCTTTGTAGTATGTCACAGACATCGCTCACGAGACAGTTCACGCGTGCACAGTATCGTCTTGTGTGGGGATCTGTACAAAGTAGATTTAACGAATCGTGCATTTGTATTACTTTTAACTCCTTATAGTACGGGGTGCTTTGGCAAACATTCTCGTGCGTAGTAGACCTCTACACATTGCTGGCTCATTTCCCAAGGATAAGCCCTGCAGGAGGCGGTGGTGGCTCAGAGATGGGGCCACCTGCAGTGAGGCTGGCACCTGGAGGGGGTGTGGCCCACCTGTGTGTGTGCCGGCACCTGTGCCCCACACCTGCACAAATGCCGGAGGTTACACTTCTCTACGATCTGGGCCAATGCAGTGGACACACGTGTCTCGTTTTGTTTTACCCTGTAATTATTTAGCTTCTAGCGAGGCTGAGCATGTTTTTATATATTCAATGCCGTGGCCCATTTCCTCTTCTTATGTTATAAGTGATTTGTAAAATCTCTTCAAATATTGAGGAAATCGGGCTATTGTCTCCTAATTTATTTGCCGGTTAGGTTTGTTCCTGGTCTTTCTTTTGCTCATGTGGTTTTTGTCACTGCTCTGTCACTTTGTAGATTTGTTGGTGGAGAGCAGAGCAGAAAAGCCTTCCTCATGCAGCAGTTATGAACATAGGATTGCTTCCCAGACGATAGCAGTAAATAACACTTCACAGATTAAGCATCTGAAAATATTTCAGACCTTCTCTTCCTCTGGGATTGATTTCGGTGTAAGTGGCAAAGACAGACCTGTCCCAGCATTTTCCCAAATGGCTAATTACACCAATTACATTGTTTGGAAAGATTCCTCCTTTTGTCTCTGATGGGAGATGTCACCCCATCCTCACCTCTGTCCTCCCCTCCTCTTGCTCTCTTGTCCTATCTTTCTTTTATATTTTGATGTTAATGGCCATATTCTTTTTTTTCCAGCATATTATGGGGGTACAAATGTTAAGGTTACGTGTATTGCCCATGACCTCCCTCCCCCCTCAAGTAAGAGCTTCAAGCGTGTCCATCCCCTGAACATTGCAGATCTTAATCGTTTGGTTGTATATACCCATCCCCTCCTCCCCACTCCCACCTGCCCGACACCCAATGAATATTACTCCTATATGTCCACTTAGGTGTCGATTTAATTTTAAATTTAATACCAATTTGTGGTGAGTACATGTGGCGCTTGTTTTTCCAATCTTGAGATA